>JAZHYW010031237.1:0-31755 GCA_037355805.1 Ixodes ricinus | reverse complement strand
AATGAGGTCAGCTGAACACAGAAAAACAAGAACACGAAGGGAAGGACAGGACATTCACACCGCTGACTAGCAACTAACTTTTACTTTTTCCTCATCCCAGCCTAGGCTTTTTCTTCTTCGTCCTACGGCACATTAAACACGTGTAAAAACAACCATTTGGCCGACCACTCAACGGGGTGTGGCAAACCGCAAATATTGGCGTTCTTTTTCGTGAACTGTAATTGACGAGGTGCTCACGCAATCTTCTCCTTTTTCTTCAATGGCCAAGGCCTCCAGTATTTCACGCGCGAAGGAGTTCTTGTTTTTATGGAGGACGGTTATGCTGGTGAGCTCTGCGTCACATCCACAGGTCCGGCAATGCGCTGACAAGTGTCCCGCTGATGTAGTTTGCACCGACGCTGCGTGCTCCCGTGCTCTATCGTTTATACATCGGCCAGTTTGGCCGATGTAGCTCTTCCCGCAGGAGAGGGGAATATGATAGACGACCCCGGTTTCGCATTGGGCATAGCGTGTTCTATGGGCTGTGTCACATATCGGCTGTTGATCACGTCCTTTGTTCACCCTGCGGCACATGGCGTACGCTTTGTTCGGTGCCGAACAAACAACCTGAATGTCTTGCCTGCCTGCGATCTTTTTTAGTCTGTGGGTCACTCCATGGATGTAGGGCACAACCGCGATTTTGCATCGCGTTGGTGGTTTCGCCGCTTTCTCGCCGCTTGCTGCTCTCTGCTTGAGTTTCTTGGAGAGGCTCTCACATACGCTTCCTAAAAGAGCGCTCAGGTAACCCGAATCGCGTAGTCGAGCGATCTGTTTTTTAAAGCTTGTCTCACCTTGATGATGGCAAGACTTGCTTAGCGCAGAGAGAAGAGCAGTACTGGCTACACTTCTTTTGATGGTCTTGGAATGGCCTGACTCGTAGGGAAGAAACCCCTTGCACGAGCGTGGTTCGTAGCGCCAACAGACGTGACTTTCTTTGAACTCCAACAGAAGGTCCAGGAACTTGATTGACTTCTCCAGTGGTAGTTCGTAAGTAAACACCAATTCCGGGCAACTTTGTTGGAAGCAGGTCAAAACCCTGTCTTTACATCCGTTCCCCAGATCTTCCACCTCAGTGTCGCATAGCACCAAATAGTCATCGACATACCTAAAGATGGCTTTTACCCGCGCGTCGTTCAGGTTCTCTTGAATGTTCCTGCCGGATGCTGCAAGGAACAAGTCGCAAAGATAAGGAGCGACCCGAGAGCCAATACACACGCCGCTTTTTTGTACGAAGTGTTGCCCTTGATGGGCTACCACTGTCGCTGCCAAGTACACACTGAGTAGTTCCAGGAAGGTGTCGACATTGATTCCAGCCGAGTTTTGGAATGTTGTTGTTCCTTGCTCTTCAATGGCTGCTCGAAGAATCAACAAAAGTCCTGTGTGTGGTATTGAGTAATACATATCCTGGATGTCGACTGACAGGGCAGAGACGACACCAGATCCATGCTCTTCTAGATAACCAATAAGTTGTTCTGAACTTTGTATCCTGTAAGGATCGTTGCACTGAACCAGGGACAGCTGCTTCGCCAGGTAGGACGACACGTGGGCTTGCCATGTTGCTCTTTCCGATACAATGGCCCTAAAAGGTGCGCCATCCTTGTGCGTCTTCACTGAGAAAAACACCTCAAGGTGTCCCATCTTCGTCTTTTTGATTTTTGTACAAAGACTGTTCAGGTGGTCTCTCTCAAGTAGCCGCACAATGGCCTGTTTACATCCTTTGCTTCGTTTTTCTTCGACACTAATGAAGTATTTGGCCATAGCTGCCGCAGCCTTGTCTCCATAGCTCCCAGAATCCAGGACAACAAAACCACCCTCTTTGTCCGACACGCAGAGCCTGAGATCTTTGCTTCGAAGCTCATTTACCGCGGAGCCAAAATTAATACCTGGAGATATTGGACTCCTTTGGCTTGCTAGGCAGTTCATTCCTTCACTGATTATTTGTGATGCCTTTTCTTCATGAGCTTTGGATGCGATGGTCCGAACAAGTGCGATATTGTCGATGGGCTCGAGCCTTGGTGGTATGGCATACTTAGGTCCTTGTGCAAGCAAAATTTTGGTCTTGTCTGTAAGGTCAACGTCCCCGATGACCTGAGGAGGCAGCCTCTTGGAGGTTTCTTAGCTTCCGCCTTGCCAAGTGCTGCTTCAAAATCGGGAGAAACCAGTTTTTCCACATTGTTTCCGTTGAAAACTCTGTCATGGTCAGTTGGTGCCTGAAGGCGTTGTAATTGGCGCATTTGACACGCAAGAAATCAGTGAGCAGGCGTTGCTGCCGCCATAACTCCGACCGGAGAATCTTAGTACACCCGTGTGGCATGTCCTTGCGACGGAGGTATTCACGCCAGAACATATTCTGACATCGTTATCTAGAAGAGCATGGATCTGAGTCGTCTCTGCCATGTGAGTCGACATCCAGGATATGTATTACTCAATACCACACACAGGACTTTTGTTGATTCTTCGAGCAGCCATTGAAGAGCAAGGAACAACAACATTCCAAAACTCGGCTGGAATCAATGTCGACACCTTCCTGGAACTACTCAGTGTGTACTTGGCAGCGACAGTGGTAGCCCATCAAGGGCAACACTTCGTACAAAAAAGCGGCGTGTGATATTGGCTCTCGGGTCGCTCCTTATCTTTGCGACTTGTTCCTTGCAGCATCCGGCAGGAACATTCAAGAGAACCTGAACGACGCGCGGGTAAAAGCCATCTTTAGGTATGTCGATGACTATTTGGTGCTATGCGACACTGAGGTGGAAGATCTGGGGAACGGATGTAAAGACAGGGTTTTGACCTGCTTCCAACAAAGTTGCCCGGAATTGGTGTTTACTTACGAACTACCACTGGAGAAGTCAATCAAGTTCCTGGACCTTCTGTTGGAGTTCAAAGAAAGTCACGTCTGTTGGCGCTACGAACCACGCTCGTGCAAGGGGTTTCTTCCTACGAGTCAGGCCATTCCAAGACCATCAAAAGAAGTGTAGCCAGTACTGCTCTTCTCTCTGCGCTAAGCAAGTCTTGCCATCATCAAGGTGAGACAAGCTTTAAGAAACAGATCGCTCGACTACGCGATTCGGGTTACCCGAGCGCTCTTTTAGGAAGCGTATGTGAGAGCCTCTCCAAGAAACTCAAGCAGAGAGCAGCAAGCGGCGAGAAAGCGGCGAAACCACCAACGCGATGCAAAATCGCGGTTGTGCCCTACATCCATGGAGTGACCCACAGACTAAAAAGATCGCAGGCAGGCAAGACATTCAGGTTGTTTGTTCGGCACCGAACAAAGCGTACGCCATGTGCCGCAGGGTGAACAAAGGACGTGGTCAACAGCCGATATGTGACACAGCCCATAGAACACGCTATGCCCAATGCGAAACCGGGGTCGTCTATCATATTCCCCTCTCCTGCGGGAAGAGCTACATCGGCCAAACTGGCCGATGTATAAACGATAGAGCACGGGAGCACGCAGCGTCGGTGCAAACTACATCAGCGGGACACTTGTCAGCGCATTGCCGGACCTGTGGATGTGACGCAGAGCTCACCAGCATAACCGTCCTCCATAAAAACAAGAACTCCTTCGCGCGTGAAATGCTGGAGGCCTTGGCCATTGAAGAAAAAGGAGAAGATTGCGTGAGCACCTCGTCAATTACAGTTCACGAAAAAGAACGCCAATTTTTGCGGTTTGCCACACCCCGTTGAGTGGTCGGCCAAATGGTTGTTTTTACACGTGTTTAATGTGCCGTAGGACGAAGAAGAAAAAGCCTAGGCTGGGATGAGGAAAAAGTAAAAGTTAGTTGCTAGTCAGCGGTGTGAATGTCCAGTCCTTCCCTTCGTGTTCTTGTTTTTCTGTGTTCAGCTGACCTGATTGCCAACAATTTGCTGCACAGTTTACTTTAATATGCCGCTAGAAATTAGAATTTCGTAAAGGATAGACCTTCTTTATGAGCTGCCGTAAATTAAGAAACTATTAGACATCTCGTCTTCGTCGGATAGGGCCTGCTACTTTGTCAGTGAATAAAGAACATTTCGATAAAGGAACGTACAATGACAGTCAAGTCGATTTTTTCAATCAGTAACACAGGTGGATGTATTCCCGATGTAGTTTTCCGCCCATTTAACGCACTGGCACTTCGTAGAATCACATTTTCAGCCACGCCACACCGTCATCGCAGTGTGTCAGGCTGCTGTCCAGCTGTCGGATAAAACAACACGATAAACATGATTGCCGCTGACAAAAAAATGTTTCCGCAAAGTTTGTCTTGCCTCAACGTTACAGTTAAAAAAAAATATTTCCGTCATGTTGACGAACAAAGATTACCAACTGTTATAGCGCCTTCGCTAATAGGCATGCCAGTCGTAGTACCTTAAAAGTAATGATATATACCTTCGCTACCTTCGTCGTTGCAATGTTAAAGTGAGGAGGAGCACAGCTTGGAGAGGGGGATTTTTGACGCGCTCTTTGATTCGCTAGAAGAATTTGTCTACGGTTATATATTAGTGAAGCATTTGAGGACTGTTTACTATTCGCAGTTTTATTTTGAAGTCGCTCAAAGCGACCACTCTCAACCTTTTAGGCACGCAACGTCGTGCAGCGTCGCCACATGCGCCCATTGTACCTGTTCTTTCTTCTTAAGCTTTCGCAGCTAGCAAAACCTTCTCAAGCGTCTCGGAATCTTGCATACGGCTTCATGTGTTTTTTTTTCTTTCTTTTCTGTTCTTTAGCGCTTGTATTGCACGTGGAATTGTTTGGTGGGACATTGAACACTTCACTCATCTGTGAATTTACCGCCTCTAATTTTAACGCCCGTTTTCACTTTTTCTTTCTCTTCAGGACTGCTCCCATAGACGCCGTCGTAATCAAGACACACATAGACGAAGAAAGTTTCGGTAGAACGTGCAAAATCACCGGCCCAAACGTTTATCTTCGTTCATGGAATGAGTTCGAAGTGTCGATGGTGAGGAACCCCAGTCACTTCCATCAAAAGACAAAAATCTTAATATAGCGCCCGTGTTTATATAGTGGAGTTTATGTGATTTGAACGTACAGGCTGCAAGCACCATCTAAATTAATTAGAGGGTGTAATTTAAACTTTTGACGTGATTATAGTGAGAACGAGCAGGCACACATTGGTCACGACTGCTGCGTCATTGCCCGACAAGGTCTTGTGACCAATCAACGTGTCAAAGGATGCCCGGAATTGGGCTTGGGTTCAATTACTTTGTTGGCGCCATCCGACTGTGATGACATTATATTAAGGAAGAGAGAGAGTTCACAGGCCTTGATTATTTTAATCAATGATGACTGCGCACTTTACGAATACGACGGCGTGGAACTGGCTTTATGTCGGAGCTGTGATTAACGCGTCCTTTTTCCTGACGCAAAATTCCCGGTTTACTTCGGGTGGCAATGTCTGCTGCAATCTGGCGACCTGGAAGGAATAGTTTTGTTTCAGCCACGACCACGATGAAGTGCGTCCGACATCTCTGCTTGTTGAAATGAACACCGTTTGCTACTAGCATTCGAGTACTCTGAACACCGTCGACGCCGTTCTGCAGGACTGCGGTTTACATAAGCCAGCATGCGTTACATCAGTTTTGTGGAGAGGAACTACCTTCATGTCCGAGTTGCAATTCAGATGTCTTTTTCTGCTGACGCAGGCTTTTTGGTTCACTTCGTGTGGAAGTGTGGGATGTCATCTTCCAACCTCAGAGAAATACTTCAGAGTCAGCCACGACAACCTTAAAGTGCGCCCGGCATCTGTTTTAACATAGAACTTGTTTATGGGCTGGATTTAAAAAAAAGTGAAACACTCGAGTGTGGAAAGAGCGTTACGCAGAGGCCGACGCTACATAAATTACGCATAGCCCGTAGCAGGCAATTCATAACCACCCAAAGCACGTAGAAGACATAACCATTAATAATTATTTGTGCATAATTAAAACTATACACAAACAGATTTTGATGGTGGGGCTCCACATAAAAGACTGTAAAATAGCTGTCCCCTGCGTCCGCTCCCGCCGTCAGGCACCGCAGACTAAAAGCTAATTTAATAAAAATGAATTGAATCATAAGATCAAGTATGAATTTTCAGTAGAAAGCCAATGAGGAACTAACTATTGGAAAAATAAAGCTGGGCGCCGCCAAGCGAACGACCCAGAAAGGACCCGCTGGGAAGGGGACCCCAAGACCTCGGCCCCCGTCCGACCCCATCACCGGAGCGAAGAAGGCATGAGTGGGTAGCACAGTGGGTTCGACGAGACCGCAAGGCAACCATAACTGAACCAGGCGGTCCCGCCGCAGTGATATTTTATGTCCCCGCGGTAGATACTGGGAGAGCTGGCTGTGCCACTCCCCTCGTGGGGTACTATACACAAACAATCGGAACCAAAGGGATCGATGAAGAAGCCGAGCGGGAATCAAAGCCAAAACCTTGTGATCCGCAGTTCGACTTCTTTGCTCGGCGCCGCAGGAGATGAACGAGAGCGCAAGCAACTGGACTAAGTATGGCTGCCAGCCGATGGCCGCCTACGGTAGCACGTGATTGTCCTCAACGAGTTATGCTTAGTTCAACAAAATTAACCTGAGGCCGATCGTCATTGCTGAGTCATTCCTCGTTCAGCATACGTATAATGCAGGCTACAGTCCAGCATGCATATTTCCCAGGGGACCGTCGATGGCGAATCATACCTAGTTCAAAATACTTCGCCCGCAGGTGACCGTCGCCGTCAAGTTTTACTTTTAGAGCGCATCTCTTAGGCGCCATTTTGCCGGCTTGACTGGCGTCGCCGTCAGCGACGCAAGCGGGATTTAGTCCCGACGCCAGCGGGATTATGTCCCGTCATTTTTTGTTCAGAGATCCGAAATGTAGATTGCTCTGTAATTATACACACCATATTCAACCCATAATGCACGGGGGGAAGGGGAGGAGGGTCGGGGGGGGTCGTCACGTGTTGTTGTTGATTGTTAAGTGTTGTTATACACGGGAAGAGGGGATGCCTGCACGTAATGTTAGCCTTTTTGGGCAGGGCCAAGACTCGCACAGGCGGGGAAAGAGGGTGAGAAAGAAGAGAAGAGGGGTTGGGGGTAATTTGGTCACCAATCTCTGGATGAGTAGGGTCGAATCAGGAGGATATTTTCTTGAGGGAGAGGAGAGGGGTCGTCACGTGACTCTTTTATATTCAACCAAAAACATGTTTAAACTATATATGCATCCCCGTGGGGTTCACGCGACACTCTGCATGGGAGCTGGGTGGATGGTTCCATGGATGTGGCCGTACCGTTGCGCTCGCTTTCGTCCGGTAGGGTTTACGTAAGCGAAGCGAAAGCGGGGCTGGCGAGGGCCCGAGGAGCACACGATGGACCGCGATCAGATTTGTCGCGGTCCATTGTGGATGCGAAAGATTTTATTCAACGAAATTCGTGAAACAGAAGCTGAGTGCGTTGTACCAGCTGTGCACGCCGAAGAACTGCGCTTTCTCCGTCCGGTTGATCAACCTGAGAAACTCTATCCAGATACTGGAGAATTCGGTAAGAAAATATCGGTTATTTTATATATTCCTAAAAGATCCATCTCCTTATTTCACAATGTCGGCTAACCGTAAAACGATTTGCACAACAAAAACTATAACATTATATGCATCAAATATTAAGAATAAATATCCCATAAAATACAAAATAGAGCTGCCCATGATGAGAGTTATCTCAACATATTGAACGAGTGAATGTATAAAGAAAAACAAACTGGGCAGGTATAAACAAAACGAACTTTATTACCAGGAAAAGAAGTGTACCATTACAAAAAGACTACAGAGAATTGTTTTTAAAAGCCACTTCACAGGTTTAGGAGAAGGTGTTCCATAGGCATGTATTTAACAGTGATATTTAAAAACATCTACCATCACTTCATACACAGAAACACAGCAGAACATTGCACATTAAAATGACCTCCACTGGCTTCCAAAAAAGGCATGACATAATGAATATATCACTAAAAAGAATTACATTTGCCAGCACTACTGACCCCCAAACCCAGGAGAGCATTGCACATTAAGAGTGACTGACACAAGATCCCTGAGGCAGTCCTGAGATGAATAATAAATAATTTCTAAATGGCACCTTCCAGCACAATGGTGTCACAAACACTGGAAATCATTGCACATTAAAAGTAATTGCCACTGGTTGTTCTGGGGGAGGCATGACAAATTGAATAAATGATTTAAAGGCATCCACTAGCGCAACTAGCGCACAACATATACGGAAGCGAATTGCACATTAAAAATGCTTACCTTGGATTCTCAAGGTAGACATCACGTAATAAATAACGCAATTAGATTAATGGAATGCACCAGCGGAATTTTCTCACAAGCCCTGAGAAATTTTGCTCATTAATAGTTACTGCCACTTGATTTCTGAGGTAGGCTCCACTCAAGCTGCCTTGTACCTGCTCCGGCCCAGACACTTTTTCCTGTTGCAAATAGCGGTTTCGCCGGCGGTTGTTGTCTGCCTTTCTGAATTTTCAAAACAGATCGCGGCGCGCACTTCTTGTGGGATTGCAACGCGGTAACAGTCACGGTTTCTAGAAGCTGGAGGCGCGGTTACTTCCTTTATGGTTCAGCCGCCAGCCCTCTACAACTACTCAGAGAAAAATTGTTTTGTTAAGGCCGGTTAGCTCGTACGTAAGACGCGTGCGCCCAAGTTGGAGTAAAAGCACTGAGCTACGTCGGACGTACGTTGCTTCGAACAAGAGTATCAATATTTTCTTGAAGAAAAAATATCAAGGATTGACGTATAGGCAACGATTGCAGAACAACAAAGCCAAGGTCCCAACTGAGCACCACAAAATAATTAAGCATATCGGCACGCTACAACATTAGTAAGGTCCTAAACAGAACATTGGACAGTGCCATAAAATGATAAAACAAATGACAGGAGAAGAAATAGTATGAAGCCTAGAGTCCGAAAAGTTCAAAGGACAGGCCTCATTCAAACTGGAGTCGAATCGGAATCGTCGGGCTCTCGGCGGTGCTAGTCTAGCACGAAGACCACGGTTGAGACGATGAAGAAAGGTTTAAAAGAGCACTAACATCCCCTCCCCCGACAAAAAAAGAAAAAAAAAATATATATATATATATATTTTTTTTTTATGTATATATATATATATATATATTATTTGTTGCCAAGCGCAATTCATTGTGGTGTCAGAAGACTACCTGATAAATATTTTGCTACAGCGTCACGTATATGAATAATAAAATAAAAGAAACGCAGCTGCTAGAAATCGAAACCGAAACTGGACAAGTGAGAAAGAAGAAATACAAAGGAGGAGAAAGTCGACAGCGAGTCATGTTCGTGTGCAACGTTTGTTTGTTTCTCTTCAATCAACGTATTTGCGGACTTTTAGAAGCCACAAAATTGGGTATCACATATGTTTTCTATTTTTATTATAGAGTGTGGTCCTTCGGTTACTCAAGACTCCAATTATAACTGGTTCTTATGTCTAAACCATAGAAAACGGTAGGTGACCTCGTAGAAGAGAGTGAGCGCGACTCGAACTAGCCAGTTCTCGATCACCTGTTTTCGGGCGGAAACAAAAGAACGAATTTCGCGCCGTAATATGTGTTCTGGATAGTTAGCCTCTCGTGTGTCACGTATCAAATAAAATCTTTGAGAGCATAAATACCCTGTCAGTGTCCCCTTAATTATGGCGTCGCCCTGACGCCGTTTTTCGCGTATCACCCCGCCTCCATGAACGTCATGTCAACTTCTTGACCCAAAAACTCTGTCCGCCCGCCCGCCCTCCGAAAACTGTTCCTCTCTACTTTGACAACGCGGCCTGCAAACACAACAGGACAATACCCCTTTTAACAACTTTAGAGTGGTGGAACTCAAATGGGAGCAGGCTTTTCTTTGACCGGGGAGCGTACTGCCAGCAGACGTGCAAAGGCTGTAGCCAAAGTCTTAAATCCAAAAACTGCAAGATCTCTTCAACGGGATTCTCTTAAATAAATTTCGATCCCGCCGATGAACCCACGAATGCCTCTAAAATATTCGCTACCATCCCCAACCTTTGAGCATGTTCCAGGGTGTAAAACAGTACCAGGCAATCGTCAACATACATGAAGATCTTCACGACATAGCTTTCCAGTTTGTGTTGAATCTTTCTGTCGCACCTTGAGAGGAATACATAACTCAGGACAGGTGCGACACTAGACCCGATGCAGATGCCACTTTTCTGCAGAAGAGTCCTCTCTTTATGAACCACAAAGGTGGATGTAAGACTTTCGCTACAGCCTCCGCACGTCTGCTGGCAGTACGCTCCCCGGTCAAAAAAAAAAAAAAAAAAACCTGCTTCAGTTTGAGTTTCACCACTCTAAAGTTGTTAAAGGGAGTGTTGCCTTGTAGTGTTTGCGCGCCAAGTTGTCAAAGTCATTCCCACAGAAAATAATAAAAGGTTTTGGGTCACAGGTACAGACACTGGAAAAGGGGGTTATTCGCCTGCACTTCTTGTGGGAGTGGTGGAGACCCTCTAAAAGACTCCGGATGAGTGCTGCAGGCACAGAGAGAGTAAGACTCAGCGTTTGACCGGTACCGCTTCCCTGTGTTTATCAGGTCAGCCATGGAATTTAAAAAGTGGCAAGCAAACACCAGGTTCCAGTGTTGTTTTCCGGTCCTAGGAAGCTGAAAAAGTTGTGTGGCAGGATTGACCTGGGGAAAAAGGGGTGCAAAAAAACATTAAAACAAAATTCTGAACTGTGAAGTCGGGGTAGTATATAAGATCCCGTTGTAGTACGGAAACGTATATGTCGGGCAGTTAGGCAGATGCATTAATGATATATTAAGGGAGCAGGAGCAGGCCATAAGATCCTCTTCCTCCGGCCACTTCGCGGTACACTGTGCCATGTGCGGGTGTGCGCCACTCTTTACACACACTGCCATTGTGACGCGGCACACTAACTAAAGAACGAGGAAAATTACGGAGGCTTTTGTCATGTCACAGTGCGAGGAGGGTGTGCGTGTCAGTTCGCCATCCATTGCCTTGTTTGGCAGCGAGATTGATTGCAGGTGTCGTTACGAAGCAAGATTGTAGTCACACTGATAAGATTGGCGGTGTTTTGTGTTTTGGTGTTTGAGGGTTTCATGTTTCTTCTTAATAAATATTCAGTTGTAAGTCACCGCTTGTCATGTACATTCCTCTCGCACGTCCTTCGTCTAGTTTTTGCGCTTCGTTTTGTAGTAATCATCTTCTTCCTTTTTGCTCCTTCAAGTTCATTTTATGTTATTTCTGAGCATCATGACATTACCCACCGGAAACGAGAATTTCATAACCTAAATTTGTTTTTAAATATTATCTTCATCTACGGAAGGTGCTGTCTTGTGGTCGTCGACCACCGAGCACAATGGCTATCCTCCTCAGCTACACTTTCACATCACGTGTTTCTTGAAGAGTTTACCACCCACAAATCATTGCGTCTAATCACAATAGTTCAGGAGACACTCCGTGAAAAATGAAAGAACAATCAAGTGACGCAAAGTATCGAAGTTCAGATATTACTAAACATCCTTAAGTATTTAACAACAAATAGTTATCTTGCTTTTCAACCTTCGAAGATACAATAAATGACTATACTGATATGCAGCTGAAATATCTTCCGAAACTCCCACAAATATCCAAGTCCGAAATTGGAGCTGTTGACAAACCTTGCAGAGTACTTTATAAATTTATTCGACAAAGTCTCGTCAACACGTTTAAGTTTTTTTCTTTATCAAAACAGTTTTAGTTTATTTTTTGGCACATGCACTCCGACGGATTTTCAACAGATGAAAAGCAAGCAAAATTGAATACACAACACCTTCCTAAATTTTAAAGCACAATAACTGAGCGCTACGATCATCTCAAAGCTAAATAATTCCGTAAAAAAATTATCGAACAAATGCGCACCTTTACGAAAATCAAAGACTACCACGTGCCGGAAACAGCACAAAACAATTGGCTTTCAATGTTCAACCTCCTTTCATACTGCGCATTTGTAGTACAAGCTACGAACACAAAAACAATTATCTTCGCTATGAAGGCAATACAAAATTGCAGAACACAATCTAAAAATACAAAAGAGAGATGCTTAGAAATAGCAGCATTGGTTTGCTCATAGAAGACCCAGTCTAATCGTTTTAACCAGGCATGCAATCAAATCATAGTGCTCCGCTACCCTCTGACTCTTTGACGTTTGGCCGCCCAGTTCACCAAAACGCTCGATGGTACCTCAGGGTAACGGCTTAGATTAGCGTGGCCAATCACGTTAGGGTAGATCGCAATTGCAACATCAGCAGAGCGTGCGCTTGGCTTCTTGTTTCATATTATCATTCCGTGGCGGACATTATGACTCTGTCAGGTTCTTTATACTATAACAAAGAAAGGAAGCTGAGAGATCCGTCTGATTTTGATATTAAAGAAATATATTTACGACTAAGTTTTCTCTTTCTCTCCGAGTCCACGTAAGGAAAAAAAGAAAACTTATCGGCAAAGAGATAAATGAAAAAGAGTACGTCCACAATTCGACTTGCCGAGATTGTCACTGGTTTACGCTGGTGTCAGGCGCTTGCCCGCTTGCAGAAGCCGGTCTCGTTTGGCTCCAGCTGCAAGCGTACAGATGGTGACCAGTCGACCAGCTGTTGTGATGGCCTCACCGGTGCGTTCTTGAGCCTGGCTTGCAGTTCAGTGTTGACGGTGGGGACAGGTCGGCAGACTTCTGTGGACAACAGCTTCACTGGTGCATTCCGGAGCCAAGCTTTTCCCAATGCCTTCGATCTTCCTCTTCTACCACGTCGTCCTCCGTCCTCTTCTTTTGTTTTCTTCTCTTCTTTTTTAGTATCCCCGATTTTCTTTATTTTTGTCGCCGTATTGATCACATCATTACAGACTCTTGCACAGCAATTCGTAGCCGTTGAGCTTACCGTTGTTCTGCCCCAGCAGCGTCATTTAAGCGCTACTCCGGCGCCTCCACTGAGTACTCCGGTGAACCACGAGTGCCAGATGTTTTCTTCTCTTTACTTTCTGACCAGCGGAAGTAGCCCCCCCTACTTTAGCACTCCCTGTGCTTTGCTGGGCCTTCTTCAGTACGACCGTGGGCCGCGTCATTACCTCAGCGTCTTCTCCGCTTGCGAGAGCTGAAGCTCCAGCTTCTGCACCAGCTCTAAAATGGAGCTCCGTGTCTCTGGAGGGCCCTCACTCACTTGTAATCTGTCATTTCTGTTACAAGCGGACAAGCCGCGTCAAACGTTCCCGTAAGCTCTAAAGTTTTTCATCTTTATGGACCTACCCTCTGCAGTGAGATATCATCCGACCACATCACTGCACCATTGTGTGCCTCCTCTGCAGCTTCCAGCAGCGTTATCATTTCCTCAACGCGGCTGCATTCCGCTTTCATGCGTGCCATTTCCGTGGTACTTTCTTCTCTCCACTCTTGTTCCTTTCCAGATGCAAAACGTCCCCATTCGCCTTCTTTTCGCACCAACTCTTGCCACTTTTTCTTCTCTCAGGTCAGTCTTTTCTGCCTCGAGAAACCCTTCAACCATTATTGCCGTGCGATTCCTCAAGTAGCTACAATGTTTCCAATTTTTTGCACCTTCCACAGATCCATCTTATCACCTTGCACTACGAGCGCTATTTTTAAGGAACTTCCATAGCCACGAAATATTGAGACAGGGTACTCACTACCGGCACATGTTTTACGTAGTAATGACTCGATCTAAATTGCACCCCTATGTACCAGCATGTTTCTATCAACATTTGCGCATATTTGACTTTGTTATATCAGAATGTTAGAAGTATCATGGCAGGCTCGCCATTGTCAAGGCTCTACCGGAGAGGTCACGATTGCGATAGAGGCGAGGTCAAAAACGAATAATGTACAACCCATTATATTTACAAAATAAAGACAAAGATATAACTTAAAGCAACGGAGTATGTACCCAGTAAAAGAGAAAAATTACACGCCAAACCACATCTCCATTTCCTAAAAAAGTAGCTGGTCGGAGCAGGCCTTACAGTTCGAGTTCGTTGCGTCGACGAACCGAAGTTACTTGCCAAAAGTAGCGAAGGCTCTTATCTCCTAGGCTGTCTGAAGAGGAGTGTCCAACTCTCGTCGGGACGAGCTCTTGCACAGCAATGGTCGGGCGCGTCCTGTAGCGTAGCACTGGACCCCACCGCCACTTCCTCCCGGCCTCAGTCTTCGATTATCTCTGCGTTGTCATCCTTGGTTTTCTTCGTCTTCCAGCTTCGCATTCTTACGTGCCATCATCTTCTTCCTTCTTGTCCATTCAACTTCATTGTGATGGTATGTATTCAGAATCATGACAAGCAGCACCGGCAAGGAACAAAAATATACAAAAAGAAGGTCCGTGGAGGCGTCGGCCGTGGCCAGAGTTTGTGACAATCGTCGTCTTGAGCTGAGAAGACAGGGCACTGTCTTCTGAGCTAAAACACTCACGATAATGCCGCTTCTTTGGCGGACGCCATTACACACTCATTCCCCGGCAGGGACACCGGAAGTAGATTTTGAGTGGGGAGGAGGGGCTGAAGTCAAAACTTTTTGTTTTTTATATATATTTATTTTAGGAAACAAGGACCGGAGCTAATTTATGTTGTTTTAGTTTGTGGTATTGTTTATTAAAAATAAAATATGTGCATGAAGTTCCTACTTAGTATGTGCAATCACTTTTCCTTCCTGCTTTATAACAACAGTAGGGAGTTTTAGTGGCTCGTGCGCAAGAACCTTGTGTTCGCAACACAATTAGCGGGTCGGAAGTGCGCACGATCAGAACTCTAATATTGCGTTTGCATAAGCAACTTCAGCGCTCAAACTTTTACGTATGATCACTAAAACTCTCTAATATCGCAACAACATCTTATGCATAGAGACGCAGGACTATTTCAAATCCCTGCAAGGATACACAACATTGCAAAATTGAGTTTGCGGGCGCATCATTCTGATCATTCTTTAAACGTTCATCCAAAAGAGCATCCAGGCTATGAAATGAACAAGTAAGCCAATGAGGATTACACATATGACAACATGCTACATATATTATTTTGAAAATGTGCACAAAAGCGTGATGAAGGAAAAGATTTATATATAGGCAAGGTCATGTGTGTTGATCGTCTCAGGAAGACCTAAGGACGCCGTTCGCTCAGCAGTTCTGGAGAAAAATTCTCTTGATGATGTCGTCCAGGTTGATCTCAGCGGTTCTTCCTTTTTGAATGTGCAAATTAGAGAGAGTGTCTTAGCCTCCCCGGACTCATGCGGCTGCGTAAATACGCTTTAATTCGTCGTAATTGGCACTAAACGAGGCTCTCCCCGAAGCGACAGATGTAGGCACAGAATGAAGAAGTTTCGTATATGTTACAACTTGGTCCAGGCGGTCAACTAAAGTTCGTCGGATTTCGCCTCTAGCGTTCTCAATATGGTGTCAATTGTGAGGGAATCAAGGTTGCATTAAAAAGCCGGCAAGAGTAAAAGCTGCGCAGAGAGTCGGGCCAGATCAAAATCACACGCATGCACGCCTAGGGCCTCTTTCAATTGATCTTTTGTGAACTGTCTTCAGCCGGCGAGGTTTAATCAAGATGCTCTCTAGTTTTACTAGCTGCCGCATACCCGGCTGTTCAAACCGCAGTTGAGTTTCACTCATAATGCAGTCTAGAGTTCGCAAAGTGATCATTCCGTAACGCTGCCTTGCAATCAAACACAACTGGCGGAGAAGGTGTGTTGCTCATTTCAAACCTATTTGGCGGTTTTGTCGTCCTTGCGCTGCGAGGGTCCTTCAAACCTAGCCGCATTGCAGTTCATCTCGTGCAGTCCCACAGCTTGTTCAAACGTGACTTCAGACCGTAGGCGGGACATTGCCTCGCAGAGTCTTGGCAGCCTCTTTGATACCTGCGGAACGAAACGTTGGACATTGAGTACCCTTCCAAGTTCTTCACATGGGCCGAAGAAAGTTATAAAAATGTTTATTCCTAGCAGCGTTTCGAACCTTTTCAAAGGCCTCTCATAACCCTTCGAAATGGCCCTGCTGTTGTATCAATTGTATATTCTCCTTGTAGCAGCTCGTTCAGTGTCTCCTAAACTCTAGCATATAGTTTTCAGCGAAATTTTCCCTTGGCTTCACACTTACAGTCCACCTTGTTGGGCAAAGCCGGAAGAAGATCATTTGGCGTTGATCGGGCTTCTTCCGCCGCCATGCAGGACTTTAGGAATTGCAATAGATGAATAAACAGATTCGCGTTTCTTTGAAGCAAAAGTTGCATTTGAAACGTCCTTCACGGTACTGAGAGCATCGCCAATGATTTCCGCAGCTACGGCTAGCTTGCTGCAACACAAGATCTAAGCTGTGGTTGCCGCAATGCACATACATGGACCTTGGCTCAGAATCACTAATTTGTTTCTGCACGTCTGAAAAACGGCCGGACATGTTGGAGGCCCCGTGAAAGCAATGGCCATGCAGACTATAATCAAGGAAAAGGCGCAAAATAATTTCTCAGGCGGTCGTGTACAGCGTCTCAGCCCTGCTCTCTTGGACGTTGTACAGTCCAATGAAGCGTTCTCGGACATCGAGTGTCTCATTATCAACCCACCATATACAAAGGGCAGTGCCATTCCAAGGGGGTGCGGGGGAAGGGGGGGGACCACCCAGAGTGCTGCGCTCAGGGGTGTCGCGACGGGCCACGAGAGCGGGGGGGGGAGGGGGAGAATTCGCGGCGGGCTACCGCCCGGTGCCGCTCACCCCAGTGCCGCCATTGACAGAGGGTAACGTGTTAATCGACAGCTACATCAGCTGTGCCGTCAGCAATGATGCCATAGAACAGGCTGGACCCCGCTGTATTGCGTGGACCATTATCTCAATCAGCTCGTTCTGTACATCACCGCTTACTCACTTGTCCCTTTTCGTCATCCACGTTCTCAGGGCGGGCACATACCCCGATCTTTCGTGAAGCAAATCAACCAAGTTTCCATCCTTTCTTGTGCATCCCATAGGAGCTTGGCCTGTGCGACAAAGGAGGCAAAGAGAGCTTGTTATGACCATCAGTGCGCCCTGTCTTCTTCCTGCTGCTTGCTGCACTGCTTCTTTAAGAGCTGCGCGACACAAATACCGTTCCGCCTCGACAGGTTGTGGTTAAGAGGTTCTAAGTGAAACTTGCTATTTTCATGGCGTCTAAATTTTTCTGCAGCTTTTTCCAGAAAACCTTGGGAATCTTTCGAACCAATCTCGCTGACATGACCGGTTAGTTTTTGGGTTTGTTATAGAGAGCTTCAGCGACTAGTGACACTGACTTTTGATCTATGTGTCTAGCAATTTTAATATTGTAGATGGGAGCAGGGGGGAGAGGGGAAGTCAGAGTGGGGCGGATCAGCCCCATTCTGAAAAATCTTGGAGAGGAGGGGGGGGAGGGGCTCTGGCCCTCCGGCCCTCGGGTTCCGGAGTCGTTGTTCCCCGGCTCGTCTTGGTTCTAGCCGCTCCTCTCAAGCTTGATCCCAGGAAAGCGCGGTGAACGAGAGTGCTTGCCGGTAAAGCTTTCCGCGAAATTTGGTAGCCGAGAGTGGCTACCAGTAAATCCTCTGACACAGATTGGTAAACTACACTAGTTTCTGGTAAAAACTGGTGCATATTCCCCCGTTTTTACCGGATGTCACTGGAAGTTTTGGCGAATATTTCAATAGAGTGCGCTGTCTTTCACTGTTGCTGTTGAGATAAAGGTGCGTCGCGCGGGAACGCGACAAAACACATCACGGCCAAAAACAGCACAAGTAAAAACAGCACATCGTCTAAACAGCATGGCGACAAAACATCACAAGTCAAAATAGCACGCAACAAAACAGCACAGCGTCAAAAAGGCACAGCGACAGAAGAGCTCGGGCCAAAACAGAACGGCGTAAAAACAGCACAGCGACAAAACATCAAGGATGTAGCAACTTCGAGCGTGCTCTTCACCTCCCTCTGCGCGAATAATTTCGAACCTCCCTGACCCTTGCATTTATTGTCGTTTAGTTAAAAGGATTTTGTTGCCTGCTTCAGTGCTTACGAAACTCCCCAAGCTGGAGACCTGCCCCCCCCCCCCACACAAAATATAAAATATCGTGTCACAACCCCCGATTGAGGCCTTTCATGAGGCTACAAGAGTGAGTTCCAATGACGCGTGCTAGTAGCAGTTCACATAATAAAATGTATGGTCAAGCAAGCTAAAGCTGAAACCCATAACAAAACAAAAATACTGATGGCAGCTATTGCTTCGCGACCCCCCACTGGATCTGTCGGGGCCACAGTTTGGGAGGCACGGAAGGTCCGACCGGTGATATTTCGGAGTACTCGTAGTTTCGCAATTACCACCTAAGCGTAGAACGTCCCCTCCCCTAACCCCCTCCAAAAAAAAGGGGTAGATTTGGTGGTTACAGTTGCATTGATAGAAGCGGTAAGATTAGGTACTTTATTTTTCAGCGTATTCAAGGTGTACGATGGGCACCGATTCTCCGGGGTTCATTTGCCAGGAATAAAATGTCCCGGAAACACGCGGCTGCAGCATGCAGGCGAGAAGTTTCTTTGAGTTAAATTCACAGATTATTGCAGACGAAGGCCTCGATCGAGTGGAAACAGATGATGCAGAAACACGCAACAGGCTTAATGCTGTTGCCGTACAGCAGGGGCTGAGCACATCGTTCTCGCGCACGCTTTTCGTTTTTGTTTTGTTTTGACAACTAACGACAGCACATTGTTGTGTGATTAATTCATTTATTGTAGACAGCATCACCAGCAAACTTGCGCGTCAAAATTAACATAACTGCTGAAAAAATTAGCGAGAATGCGCACCAGCGGGGTTTTCGGTACTGCCATGTGAGTCTTCATGTGCGCATCGAGTATGCTCCACACTCCGCACTTGCTCTTAATAAAACGGATTCGACAAATTGGACGTCGACGAGTTGGCTTTCCACGAATAGGCCTCCACAATCCATTCCTTTGCAGCGCCTAGTTTGAGACATGCGTTTTTACCACCATAAATATATTGTTTGTGTACTGATGTGACACTCTGCTGTTTTGTCCCTGTGCAGTTTTGACGCCATTCTCTTAAGTCGCAGTGCCTTTTGATGCTGTGCTGTTTTGTCGCTGTGCTGTTTTGACGCCATGCTGTTTTCGCACGTGTTCTTCTGTCGCTGCTGTTTTGCCGCTGTGCTCTTTTGTCGCGTGCTATATTGATGCGTCCTCTTTTGTCGCCATGCTGTTTTGTCACTTGCTGTTTTGCCGTGTGCTGTTCTGTTATGGTGCCGCGTCGCGTCCTCGAAATCATTGAAGATGTTTCATCTGCGCCGGCGGATGCGAAACATGATTGAGGTGCAAGCTGGAACGCGTATAGACCAGGATTAGGTTCGAAGTCTCGTGGTGCGACGTACTGCACCGGCTCACTCGAAGTGAGCGCTGGAGCAGGTGCATGTATAGTCTCCGGCTGACGGAATTCGCCCGCCACTCGAGCGAGTTGTTTGAACTGCAGTGCGAGCTCAATTGCGAGCTCAAAAGTTGGAACCTCGGCACCCCTATATTCCAGCAAAACACGCTCCTGGATACGAACCCGCAGAATACGAAGCTCCTTCTATTTTGTTTCGGGCACAGGTCCACCCCATTAAATCGGATTGATTTCTCCGGTTATCCGCCGCCTATACTTGCACTCACCCTACGATGGACTAAAGGCAAAAGCTACGGACCGCCCGATCCAATCACGAGCCACTTAGAAATTGCGTATTGCGCTTTGATGCACGTATCAGTGCCCGCGTCTCGGATGCCACCAATCCCCATCAGCGTCTTCGACACTGATAGGGATTGGCGGACAGTGGTTCGAATCGAAAAAGCACTGAGTGACTCAAGAATTCTACATTGCAAACAAGAGGCTGTTTGCAGTGTCGAAGACTATAGAAATGATGCAGCGTTTTTGGGTTCGGAGCATTATTCGTCCACCCCTAATCAATGCTAGGCATGTCAAAATGTAGCGTTTAACGTGATTGAACCTGGCGGCCCGTGACTTTAGCCTTTAGTACATCGTAGGATGAGACAAAGTATCTTTACATATCATTCGTGACAATATGTCTAACTCGTCCGACAGCTCCAGTGCCTGTACGGCATTACGTCGAAATGCTTAGAAAACTTAGACGGAGATCTCAAATACTTGAAGCATATTTCATGGACACGTAAAAAGATTTCAGATATCCTGGTGGGCCATAACGACAGATGTCTCATGGGAACTAAACTCATGAGCTCACAAACCTCATAAACTTACAACTTCTATTCGAACTAAAGAGCTCACAAACTCACGCCCCTCACCCAAGCTCATCAGGTCACCGAATTAAAGCCCCCCCCCCAAACACATAACATTACCGAATTTATGCACTTCACCGACCTGACGTTCCTCACTCAACCTCAAACATATCCGTTTTCGATGCTTACAAACACACGCACCCTCGCCTCACGTCTGATTGGTGAGGGTGAGTGAATGTACCCATGAGTGAGATTTTCCGATGTATACGTCTCGCTTTTATGCAAAAAAGCGTTTAAACTCGACATTTTCCAAGTTTGTTCCCGCCGCCGCTGTACATAAGTGTCGTGAGCAGCGGTATGCATAATGTTCTTAAGCGAGTGAGATGGATGTGCGTACCTCCATGAGTTAAGGCTTTTTCGAACTGCATAGCAGTAGGATATCAGCAAAAGGTTCGCTTCAAAGAGAGCGTGCGGACGTCCCGCCGTACGTTGACTGCCCGGTGTGTAAGCAACCTTAAACCATCGAGTATATATTTATTTTTCGATTAGACGCCGTTTTATTTTATTGAGACGCCTTCAGTTTATACTGAAGAAACATTTTGAAATTAACCCAACGGGCGTGGTTATTTTAACGTTGAGAATAATAACTCTGTGACATTGGATTCGTTTTTTTTCTTTCAGGTTTGTGCAGGTTGTTGCTGTCACACATGGCTGTACATCACGCCGACCGCACTTTCAATTAAGTTATATATCATATTTTGAACCTTGTTAAGCAAGTGGAAAATTTTTTTTCCACTTGGGAACCGAACCCTGGGCGGCTAGGCATTTTTATGCTGATCTTGGGAATGCATGCTGTTCAATATGGCCTGGTAATGTCTCATATAGCAATTGTAACCGGAACTGACAAGTGTCGTTTCTTCTTGCAAAAAATGATGAGTCATTCCACTCTGTGAAGGTGGATAACCAGCAAAGCTGTTTATTACACGACACAGACCTGACGCAGAATTTTGAACATAGGTACGAATCCATTCATTGTCTTGAGCGGTGATCATCGTCACGAACAATATGCACACACATGTCAAGGACTATCGTCGCCCCGAGGAGCCGGAGGAAAATAGAGACGCGTGAAGGGACCCCCACCGGGCGGAAGGAAAGGAAACTAGGCAGGCAAGTGGGGGGATTGGAACGACGACAAAAAAGGGGCGGTGCGCTTCCTCTCCTCCTTTCCTGCTCTTTTCCTCTCGCCGCTGAATTGGTTCATGGGTAATATGACACGAAGTCGTGACGTTATTTCCTCCGCTATATTTGGCGGAGAAACTGAATTCGTGTTGAGGTCACGTAGGGTAATTGCCCCGCTAAGTTTAGACTGGAACGTTCCCGCCAAAACAAAGTTGGGACGTAACATGACGTCATATCTGTCATGGCGTCCAGATGTCATGTGATGTTACGACTTCGTGTCACGTGACGTCAATTCCCCCGCTAAATTTAGTGAGGAAACTGCATTGGTGGTGATGTCACGTGATGTCAAGTTTCCTGTTGTATTTAGCAGAGAATTTCCCAGCCCTATTTAGCGGAAAAATCCTCCACTAAATTTAGAGAAGAAATCGACGTCACCTGACACAAATTCGTGACGTCACGTGACGTCACGACGCCGTGATGGAATGTTTGTGGCCGCCCACGAAACATTTGTGGGACCCTAGCCATAACTAGCTTCGCTGTAAAACTAAAGAAAGATCCCTTGGTGGAGCCTTAGGGAATGCGTTAGCATGAGACTTTGGAAAAGACACACACGTCCCCCTTTGATAAACGCTAACCATGACCACTTCACTAACATTAAAAACAAGCGTGTTTGTGAAAGCTCAACATCCGGAATGATTAAGAACCAAAATTGAACGAAACACAGACGTCTGTGTGTCGTCCACTTTCTCGTGTTTATTCTTTTCCGATGTTTTACCTCTCCAATTTTCTGTTTTGGCATTCTTTTTCGTTTTTTTCCTTTCCGTGCTCTAATGCATCGCTGCCTCTTTTGCGAGAAGGCGTTGCTTCGTGTTTCCTCCTATTTTCACTCGTTCTCTTGCGAAGTAGACATATTGGAGCACTTGCGAAAGCTATGTTAGGCTTGGCAATACGGCACAAAAGAGTTGCCACTGAGTGTTGCTGTGTGAAAGAAATTAATCTCCATGCTTCCTTTTTTATGTGAGTTCTCCGGTGCAGTAATTTTAAATTATGCAGCCGTGGTTACTGCTTTACCCGATCTAACAAGCTTAGAAACTTTCTTTTACGTTCAGAAGGAAAATCACGGGGCCTCGTCGAAGAGCGGGCTCAGCGTCATTCTTTAAAAAAATGCCAGTTCTTTCCTCTTGCTTCCCTTGCTTTGGTGAACAGTCATTCTCAAGCAATGTCTGATCAGACGCCCGGAAGAAGTAAAAATTAATCAAAACAGAAGATTTAATTTCCCACACCAGTCCAAACTTTGATCTTTAACTTTAGAGTATAAAGCACAAAGAAAAATATATGTAGGTTCCTAGGACATGATACTGGAAGAAATGGGCTATGTCGGCTTCTAAGTCAGTGGACTACAACCTCACGGAAGTTAATTTTAATCTAAACGTGTTACCGCAGGTGGAAGCCCTGGACTATGTGCAGAGCCAACAGGCTTATTTCAACCACCGAGCGCTAATGGTGTCTTTTACAATGGCCACATTGATGTCTCTGTGCCCGAAACGACACTCTCGGATCACTACCAACTTGGAGAGCTGTGCAGAATATCGTAGCATCGTTTCTATATACACGGTAAGTTCTTTGCTCATTTGTCACAGCGTTTCATTTAATGCTGTTCAGTGCATTAGCTGACTTTAAAGTTCTATCGAATTTAAAAATGAAAACGCCGAAATGTAGATAAAAGCGGTTCGCATTGAAAACCAACTCCATCTTCATCCAAAAATAAACACAACAAAAAAGCAACAAAAAAAACAGAACAAAATAAAATCAACAAAAAATGCGAAAATAACGTACAATATGTAAACACAGCGTTCGAAGCACAGTTAGAAAACTATTGTCGACATGCCCCGCCAATAAAGATTTCATTCTTTTTTTTTTGATGGAGGAGGAGGAGGTAAGGCGGTGTGTCGCTTTTTCGCTCTCAGCTTCCTTGCCCATTTCGCTGCCCAAGGCATTAGGTAGAAAAACGGCTAGCGCGCGCTATGTTGTTCATTGCCCAGCCTCAGGTGTGGAAGCAGATAACGGTAGCAGTATTCGTGGAAAGTCTACCTAACAGGGGCGAGGCACGCGGTTTGATGTAGCGCGCGCTGTGGCGACGCGCTGCGTCGCCGCCGCCGCAAAGTCACGCCGCCGCCGCTCGCTGAGCGTCTTGCGCCGCCGCTTCAACGCGTTTCTCCACGCCGCCGCCGCCGCCGCGCAAGTGTGTGCTCCGGGGCGTCGCCGCCGTCATCTGACCGGCGTACAAGCCTATCACGTGTGCTTGCGATTTTCAGGAGCTTCCTCTGGACTCTAAAAGTTATTTGTTATTCTTTATTTTTTGTTGCACTTCAAACGAAGATGAATAAGTAACTTTTCGAGACGATAGGAACCTTCCGAAAGATTACAAGTACCACGTGACAAATTGGGGCCAGTCACGTGATAAATATGGGCCACTTTTCTAAGGCGCCCAAGGGCGCCAACTGCAAATTCGTATAGCGCCGTAAATATAGCTCTAAACTTTTTTCGTTGTAAATTTGTTTCATGACTTCTTTTCCCAACCCGGCTGTCTAAAATTTTGTTTTCCTTTGCTTGTGTCTTTTAACGTTATGTAACGGGACGTCACCATGTCCCATCATGGTGTCCTGTTTCGTCAAGTGTCGTGAGAGCATAGCAAGAAAGCAACACGCGTAGGCACTTGACTACCGGGTAAGCACTTTTTCAGGTGAGCTTACATCACATGATCACGTGCCGGGATGTCAGGTTACGTGACGCCATGGTGTAACATGACATTATAGTGTCAAGTGAGCGGGGGTATATGGCGTCGAGTCATCGAGTCGCCCTATATCTGTTTCACGTAGCAGCTTGACGTCACACTGCCAGGTGTCGTCGAGCAAGTGATTTGAGACCGTGACGCGAAAGCTTCATGGGATCTCTTGATGTTGCGTCACGTCCCAGTGTCACTTAGAAAGCGATTCTCCGAGAGTTTTTCTTTCCGAGGACTCGTCAATGTTACGGTCCCACGGTCAGACAGCAATTGTTTTGAACACCGCGACGTAATTAGCATGACGTCACCCTTGAGATATGAACACCAGAACTAAGCACGAGCTTGTGCCACCCGAAAGCCCGGGTTGCCTGAGACGGGCAGGGTATAGGCTTTGTTTTCGATGCCCGCGGCCCGATTCCGGGCCCCAAACCTGTTTTATCTCCCACCCTTGAATCTTGAAGCACCTCCAGCTGACCAGGGTAGAGCCGGGCCGGATAAGTAGCAATCACAGGACGGGCTTGTTTCGGGTCACTTTGGTTCAAAGTGCTCGGTCCGTGTCGGTCTTTAAGGCGTAGGCCCATCCAGTGCTCCAGTGAGCGAAAATGCAAACCATAAGATCTGGCCCCACAAATGAAATGAATTTAACGCAAGGAATACTTTCAGTCACACCCTCATAAGTATCTTCACGATGTGGCAGATGTGGCAAAAAACAATCATCGTAGAACTTCTCGCAACGTCAGTTGTTGCGTTGACGGAAGCTGTGTTTTTCTGGTGCAAACATAACTGGGTCTCGTTTACCCCTCACGTAGGTGTGCCAACACAATGCTCTCTACAGCTTCACAGTCGTTCCGGACGCGTATGTAATGCTAGGCTTTCAGTTCAAGCCAGCTCAAAGCATCTCTTACGACAGTCCAACCACTATCATCTGGAAGGTGAGCGCCGTACACTTTTTCGCCATTTCTATAAGTTCATTAGGCTGGAAAAAGTTCTTTAAAAGAAAAAAAAAGAACACGGCTTTTAGCGCTTTTTTTTATTAATTTCACTGGAGTAAAGTTGCTTGCATACCTGGGATCACAATCATATTGCGAATATTTACTAAATTTTATATTACATGATTAGTTTGATTATAAGTAATTATATTTGCAAAGATAATGATTTTACTATTGAAATAAAAAAAAATAGAGTCAAAACTTTGCAATCTGTAAAATGGCTACTGTATCTAATTAGCTATATATAAAAGTAAAAAAAAGCATTAGATTAATGTGTACATTTATACCTACTTGGCTAACCGTCGCCCAAAAATTGGAGGCGCATCAAAAACTAACGTTTCAAAAATACTTGAGGAAAGCTGGGGAAGAGAATGCATTCCTTCAAAAGCACGATTTCAATTTTCGCTTGTTTTCACAATCGTATTCTATAGGGCGGTCTGCCTCCTTAAAGGGACAAGAAATATGATTCTAATTATATTTTAATGGTGTTTTTAAGCTTCTTGGGAACCTAGCACACTGCCTAATTTTTATAGACATTTGTGACGCGCAATTTTGTGCCTACAAGAGAACTACAGACACCGAAACTGAACTATCTCCATTCTCGTTTCTGGGCCTCCGAAAACGCGGAGGGCGTAGGAAGTGCCGTCAAGTGTGTATAGTCGGTATCGGTAGCATTTAGGAGATCTGACTCTGGTAACCGCGGTGGGTTGTAGCACGCGGTGGCATGGCCGTTTCGTCGGGCCTGCCAACGTGGACGACAATGTCGCTCTCCCGATCGAGTTCGGGCTTCCGTTCAGTGACCTAACACCACAGAACACGACACCGACATCTGTAACCAAAACGAGACTCCTCCCGCGTGCTTCTCGCTGTGTCCTTTTAGAGCGAAGCTGTTAAGGGCTAGTTCCCTCTGTCCGCGGAAAGGCAACGCGTCGACACAGAACTCCAGACAGTTACCGCCATTTATGAGCGACGGTGGCAACCAGACAACCGGCTTGCCTACTTGCGGGGACAAGCAGCCTGTCAACACAAAACGCGAGCCCGGTCACCGTCACCCTCATTCGCGCACGACGAGGAGAGTCGCCTATTGAGTTCCGTGCCGCGTCTCCTCCAACGCTTTCGGCAACGGAGGCTAGCCGGTCCATTGTGCTGTCGGGCCGCTTCACCTTCTTCGGCGTAAGCGTGAGCGGTCACATGCGTTCGTGCCATCGAGCACGCCCGGTGTTTGGCGTGGCCCTACAGAATAAAATGTCATCGTCTCACCTACCGATCGTGTCTGTCCTTTGTCCCGTGACGTCGAAATCGGGCTAGCGCTGTTATCAGTTGCCTTTTGAACTCACGGTGGGTCGGCCGCGTGCCGTTCCTTCGGAGGAAAAATACCGGAAGCGCAAGGAGCGCCGACGTGCGTAGCAGCGCGAATGGCCACGCAAACGGCGCGAAGCCGCTATCGCCTCGAGTTCTACTGCGTCGAGTGCTTCCGAATCTTTTGTGAAAGAAGAGCAGGTCGCTTGCCTGGAACGCCGCCGAGAACAGAAGCGGCTTTGTGACCGGCGCTGGCGGGCAAACGCCATGGACGACGATCGTGCCACGGAAGCCATAATACAGCTTCGCTGATCTTCCTTCTTCACCAGAGTAGAAAGGCTGAAATTTATTTTAATAATTTTCTTTACCTATAGTTGCTCGTTGCCCATTTCGCGTCTAGCGTAACAAGAAGAAAAGTAATTATACTGTTTTATTTACGGTTTAGTAATCATTTCCGGTCCCATTTATAATTTTCGTGGTTATTCAAGTGGAAATCGGAACAGTGTACATAAAAATCGCGAACCAAAACATGACCGAGGACACGTCTTTCGTGCCGACCAATCGCTGACGTGTGTCTTGTGACACAGCTCTTCTAGGCCCCGCAACGTCACGTGAACTCCGCTTCTCCTGGCTTCTTCCGCAACTCTCGGGGCGTCGGCGCAATCGATCCCGGTGCAATTATTACCGCGACTTTTATATTGATTTGCGGGGCACACAAGCGCCTGTTTCGGCTAAAATGTGGGCAAAGTTGCCTAGGACGTGCCTGGAGCCTAGTTCAATCACAAAGACAAAATATCTGAAATTGCATTAATTGTCTCTTTCAGTACAGTAAATTTCCGAGAAAAAGTATCCTTTTGTTCTGCTCTGGTAAATAAATTATACATCGCAAAAACCTCAAACTCGTTGAGAAAGTAACACTACCGGGTGGCATAGAACACGAAAGTTTGACAACAATGACGTTACCTAGATCAAAGAATAATTGTTTTAAACAAAACTTCTGCATAAATCGATGTCCACCTAAGCCTAATCTCGCCAAAAGAAACGACATTGTGCACAGTGTCATTTCTTGTTTTGCCGGTATTAGGCTAGGAAGCGAGCAAGGCAAATTTCATTGGGAAAATTTATCCCGGGTTTTTTTCATCGTTATATTGCACTGAGATGATAAAATAAACTGCATGTTTGGATACTGAGAAAAGACAATGCTCACAAAAATATGTTCACTTTTTGTCATATAGGTTATAACTCAGGATTTCGTGCTTTCGATGTTCATTTTTCGTGAAATTCGGATGGTGTTTTTCGAAGTTTCTTCTCCGCTAGGGATTCAGGGTTTATCGGAGTTAATTTTTGTTAGATTCCCAAATCTTTAAAATCCCAAATCTTTAAAATCCGTTGTCCCAAAGGAACTTCGACGTGCTGAAAGGCAAACCTCTTTTGTCATTACTTCTCGATTTCAAAGGAGGCTGAAGTGAAATCACATCGGGACAACTGACCCTGTGCTCTTATAACGTTTAATTGTAAAACTCGGGCTGTTTGGCTCTTTATTTTGTCGCTGTGACCTCGAAATTCGGAGTTTTCCGGATAAATCCGAATTGACGGAAAATTTACCGGCGAGTGTTTTTGAAGAATTTTTTTCTTTTTTATCCGAAAAGAAAACCGAAACCCTTGTTATAACTTCGGGTGAAGCCCCAAGCCTTTGTCCTAGCAATGCTTTGTTTGGGGCACAGCACCATGCTGTGACGTCATGGCTAACGGGGTTAAAGTAGCTAGACGTGTTTCAAGAAAGGGTAAAAACAAAGGCGAGCTGGTGAAGATATTTCATAGTAAACGGAGACACGGAACAATAATAAAATCGGTCAAAGCAACAAAAAATATCAAACACAGCTTCTAGTTCATTTAAACACAAACGCTCGTAAATATAAAAACAGACACTCACCACCACAGGGAAAACAATCCATTCTCCTTTCACACCAACCATTCACCACGACGACCTTGTGTGAGGGCTGACCTTTCACACGGGATAACAGGCAATTCAAGCACAACCCTTACTATTCTTGGAAAACCCAGAAAACTAGACCTTAGAGATACAAAACACGATTCATATCACTATCCAATGCCAAGGACGGTGTGCATACACAGTTAACAAAGATCAAAATACGCATGGTCTCCCTCAGAACTTCATCGGATCTGTCTGAGTGTCCGATTTTCGGTAACCTAGAGGAGAGGAGTGTTCAACTTTTGGTGGTGAGGGTCTTGATGTATATATAAGAGCTTTCGCTTTCAAATAAACTAAAAGGTGTTTTTGAGACTTGTTATTTTATTCCGTTTCTTTTTATAGTTCCACGTCTCCGGTAGCTATGGAAATTTACACGTGTTGCAGTTTGTGCTGTTTAGCAGCGTTGAAAATGTTCCGCCAATGGCGATGGCTGCGCTCTGCATGGGAATGCGGGAGCACCTGCGTTGGCATCGGGACACATCGCGCCGCGTTTTGTGTGCAAGAGAACGAAACGTTCCAACCGGTTCACGCTCGAGCCCAACCGCAGCTGACCAATCGACGGACACAAGAGGTAGCCTTAAAATGCATCGTCATGGTGTTCGTCCATTTTGTGCGTTTGCAATTACGAGCTAAGGATCAAGGGGCATTGAGCGTGAGTGATTAGTTTTACAGGGGATATCAAACGCACAAGGGTGACGGGCACCGTGGCGATGCACTATTGGTACTGATTGATTTGCTCCATGTGATCATACCGTCGCTTGCGGCCAAACCTGAGAACACTTCAATTATTCTTTTGCAACTTATTTGGTATATACGTTGTTTTCTTTTTTATCTGACACGATCTAATTTTTTGGCAAGGTTTTCGCTTTTAGACGCAATTGATACTGAAGGTCATGGCCATCCAGTAATAAGAGGGGCCACGGATCGGTGGCCCTTCCCATTACTGGTGAATTCGCGTGGCTGCTGAAATGAACACGCGAGAAGCCTTTAGTGTCTTCCTTTCGCGATCTCCGGTGCATCTCGTCTGGCGTCTGACGCTGCCTGCTGAACGTGCGAGCAGGCGAGCGGCAGCCTCCGGTACCATCTGCTATTCCACAACCGTCATCGTCGTCTTCGGATCCTTATCACATGAGCGAATGATGTTTTAGTGAACAGCGACATTTGAGCGAATCGACGTTTTAACAAATAACGGGGGCGAGTGTTAACCCAATCCCCCGCGCTGTGTTTGCGCCGCTGCGGCGACATCTCTGCGGCTGCTCATTACAAAATTGTGGAACCCACTTGGCGCACCGTAAAGCTGCCGCTTTGCGGCGGCCGACTGTTCGCTAAAGTGTCATTCGGTGAAGCGTGGGCGTTCGCATAAAACGTCGTTCAATGAAGCGAGTGCCTCTCCGTCGACTTCACTGCCCAGATGCGGGCGTGAAAGCTGCTCGTCGGCGTCCACTTTTCGCCCTCGTCTAAAAACCTTTTGCAACACATGCAAAACGTAAGGCGAACCATGAAACTGGCGTTCTAGGCGTTCCATCAAGCAAGAGACGGGTCCCATACAAGCGTCTGTCAGCGTCTGTCGATGTGCAGTGAAAAGCAGTCGGGAGGAACTATAAAATATCGCGAAAATAAATATGCAGTCCTTCCGGGCTTTTGTTCTCGTTATTTGTTTCGCATTGCGTCTGCGAACAAGGTGGATGAGCGTAATGACACACAACTAAGACGCGACCTACAACATGTTCACTTTTTAGGCCTGCTGTAAAATATGTTGCAAGAGATCAAGGATTACGACGAGAAGAAGACGACGACTGGGCAATAAAAGAGAGACTGAAAGACAGAAGAGATACCCGATCGACGGTGTTTTATGTTTTTTTGTTGCTTGATTTTCGTAGCCAATCACTCGGCCGACATTAAAAACGGTCTCACTCGCAACGGCTCCTTGGCTTCCTCGCCGAAACATGGTGACTGTGACCAGGACACCGCTTCGCCGACGAAGAAACAAGGACAGAAGAAGTCGGCGAAGAAGCGGCCTACGACGGTCTTGGACAGAACAGGAGGAAAAGCCAAGGAACAGCAGGCGGGGACTGGACACCAGTGCTCAGCAGTCTTAAGCCCTTTGAACATTTTGCAATGAGCAGGGATGTTGTAACCAGAGAGAGAAAGGCTCTAAGGACGCAAATAACTCATCTAAGAACGGACGCCGAAAACAAAATTGAAACAAAAATGCTGACAAGTACGATTTCTTGACTATCGGCTAATCTGAATAAAGGAGTTGCAGAAACGCTCAGAGAGACGAGCACTCAAATGGAACAATTTCTGACGGCCGAAAGCGCGGATGCAGAATGTGAGCAGTTTGATGGATTACGATCTCAAGTTAATGACTGCAATCTCCAAGTTAGAAGTCAGTATTCAAAACACAACGCAAGGTATGCAGGGAGGAGAACATGGTAGTCAAGTTCCAGCATTAAGAGAAACCGCACCGCCTGAGATGAATGAACTGGTGAAGCTGCCAAAGCTCTCGAACTCGTGAAGTTCGATGGAAACAAATCGATGTGGCAACGATTCTGGCTTTCAGTTTGAAACGTCAATTCATTTGAGACGGGGATTTCAAACGGACGCAAGTTCAATTACCTTATGACGGCGCTTACGGGAAAAGCCGCCTTGGCCATTGAGGGGCTGAAGTTTTCCGAACGAAACGAAGAACACGCGATAAAACTATTAAAAACAACTTTAGCAGTGAAGACAACTTGATCGAAGGCACATATGAATGCTCTCGTCAACCTGTATGCAAGTAAAATCCTGCAGAGACCAATAATGAGTCTAGCTCGGATGTACCAGAAGATACAGTTACAAACTAGTGGGCTTGAAGCAATGGGGATACCTATCGGGTCATATGCTGCAGTTCTGTTTCCAATATTGAAGAAAGCAGGTACCAACAGACATGCTGGTAGACTTCAAAGTGAAGTAACAATCAAGATCACGTAATCAGTAGCGTCCATGTCACAACAAGCGGACGAGACCTCAGGAAGAACAAATGAAAAAATGCTGAACAGCCTAATCTACTACATCAAACATCAAGTGAGATGTAGGGAAGAGGTGACAGAAGGAGAAACGAGAAACAGTAACGCGACAGCGCCATCCCCACCCCGCAAGAAATCTGCATGGGCGTCAATGTTCCAGAGCACAGCAGCGCGTAAATGCTTCT
>JAZHYW010031236.1:0-17775 GCA_037355805.1 Ixodes ricinus | reverse complement strand
CAGTTTACTTTAATATGCCGCTAGAAATTAGAATTTCGTAAAGGATAGACCTTCTTTATGAGCTGCCGTAAATTAAGAAACTATTAGACATCTCGTCTTCGTCGGATAGGGCCTGCTACTTTGTCAGCGAATAAAGAACATTTCGATAAAGGAACGTACAATGACAGTCAAGTCGATTTTTTCAATCAGTAGCACAGGTGGATGTATTCCCGATGTAGCTTTTCCGCCCATCTACGCACTGGCACTTCGTAGAATCACATTTTCAGCCACGCCACACCGTCATCGCAGTGTGTCAGGCTGCTGTCCAGCTGTCGGATAAAACAACACGATAAACATGATTGCCGCCGACAAAAAAATGTTTCCGCAAAGTCTGTCTTGCCTCAACGTTACAGTTAAAAAAAATATTTCCGTCATGTTGACGAACAAAGATTACCAACTGTTATAGCGCCTTCGCTAATAGGCATGCCAGTCGTAGTACCTTAAAAGTAACAGATATATACCTTCGCTACCTTCGTCGTTGCAATGTTAAAGTGAGGAGGGAGCACAGCTTGGAGAGGGGGATTTTTGACGCGCTCTTTGATTCGCTAGAAGAATTTGTCTACGGTTATATAGTCAGTCGAAGCATTTGAGACTGTTTACTATTCGCAGTTTTATTTTGAAGTCGCTCAAAGCGACCACTCTCAACCTTCTAGGCACGCAACGTCGTGCAGCGTCGCCACATGCGCCCATTGTACCTGTTCTTTCTTCTTAAGCTTTCGCAGCTAGCAAAACCTTCTCAAGCGTCTCGGAATCTTGCATATGGCTTCATGTGTTTTTTTTCTTTCTTTTCTGTTCTTTAGCGCTTGTATTGCACGTGGAATTGTTTGGTGGAACACTGAACACTTCACTCATCTGTGAATTTACCGCCTCTAATTTTAACGCCCGTTTTCACTTTTCTTTCTCTTCAGGACTGCTCCCATAGACGCCGTCGTAATCAAGACACACATGACGAAGAAAGTTTCGGTAGAACGTGCAAAATCACCGGCCCAAACGTTTATCTTCGTTCATGGAATGAGTTCGAAGTGTCGATGGTGAGGAATCCCAGTCACTTCCATCAAAAGACAAAAATCTTAATATAGCGCCCGTGTTTATATAGTGGAGTTTATGTGATTTGAACGTACAGGCTGCAAGCACCATCTAAATTAATTAGAGGGTGTAATTTAAACTTTTGACGTGATTATAGTGAGGAACGAGCAGGCACACATTGGTCACGACTGCTGCGTCATTGCCCGACAAGGTCTTGTGACCAATCAACGTGTCAAAGGATGCCCGGAATTGGGCTTGGGTTCAATTACTTTGTTGGCGCCATCCGACTGTGATGACATTTTATTAAGGAAGGGAGAGCGTTCGCACGCCTTGATTATTTTAATCAATGATGACTGCGCACTTTACGAATACGACAGCGTGGAACTGGCTTTATGTCGGAGCTGTGATTAACGCGCCCTTTTTTCCTGGCGCAAAATTCCCGGTTTACTTCGGGTGGCAATGTCTGCTGCAATCTGGCGACCTGGAAGGAATAGTTTTGTTTCAGCCACGACCACGATGAAATGCGTCCGACATCTCTGCTTGTTGAAATGAACACCGTTTGCTACTAGCATTCGAGTGCTCTGAACACCGTCGACGCCGTTCTGCAGGACTGCGGTTTACATAAGCCAGCATGCGTTACATCAGTTTTGTGGAGAGGAACTACCTTCATGTCCGAGTTGCAATTCAGATGTCTTTTTCTGCTGACGCAGGCTTTCTGGTTCACTTCGTGTGGCGAAGTGTGGGATGTCATCTTCCAACCTCAGATAAATACTTCAGAGTCAGCCTACGACAACCTTAAAGTGCGCCCGGCATCTGTTTTAACATAGAACTTGTGTATGGGCAGGATTTTTAAAAAAAAAGTGAAACACTCGAGTGTGGAAAGAGCGTTACGCAGAGGCCGACGCTACATAAATTACGCATAGCCCGTTGCAGGCAATTCATAACCACCCAAAGCACGTTAGAAGACATAACCATTAATAAATATTTGTGCAAAATTAAAACTATACACAGACAGTTTTGATGGTGGGGCTCCACATAAAAGACTGTAAGATAGCTGTCCCCTGCGTCCGCTCCCGCCGTCAGGCACCGCAGACTTAAAGCTAATTTAATAAAAATGAATATAATCATAAGATCAAGTATGAATTTTCAGTAGAAAGCCAATCAGGAACTAACTATTGGAAAAATAAAGCTGGGCGCCGCATAGCCGACGACCCGAAAGGACCCGCTGGGAAGGGGACCCCAAGACCTCGGCCCCCGTCCGACCCCATCACCGGAGCGAAGAAGGCATGAGTGGGTAGCACAGTGGGTTCGACGAGACCGCAAGGCAACCATAACTGAACCAGGCGGTCCCGCCGCACTGATATTTTATGTCCCCGCGGTAGATACTGGGAGAGCTGGCTGTGCCACTCCTCCGTGGGGTACTATACACAAACAATCGGAACCAAAAGGATCGATGAAGAAGCCAAGCGGGAATCAAAGCCAAAACCTTGTGATCCACAGTTCGACTTCTTTGGTCGGCGCCGCAGGAGAGGAACGAGAGCGCAAGCAACTGGAATAAGTATCGCTGCCAGCCGATGGCCTGCTTACGGTAGCACGTGATTGTCCTCAACGAGTTATTCTTAGCTCAACAAAATTAACCTGAGGGCGATCGTCATTGCTGAGTCATTCCTCGTTCAGCATACGTATAATTCAGGCTACAGTCCAGCATGCATATTTCCCAGGGGACCGTCGATGGCGAATCATACCTAGTTCAAAATACTTCGCCCGCAGGTGACCGTCGCCGTCAAGTTTTGCTTTTAGAGCGCATCTTTTAGGCGCCATTTTGCCGGCTTGACTGGCGTCGCCGTCAGCGACGCAAGCGGGATTTAGTCCCGACGCCAGCGGGATTACGTCCCGTCATTTTTTGTTCGGAGATCCGAAATGTAGATTGCTCTGTAATTATACACCATATTCAACCCATAATGCACGGTGGGAAGGAGGAGGTTTGGGGGGGGGGGGTTGTCACGCGTGTTGTTGTTGTTAAGTGTTGTTACACACGGGAACAGGGGATGCCTGCACGTAATGTTAGCCTTTTTGGGCGGGGCCAAGACTCGCACGGGCGGGGGAAAGAGGGTGAGAAGAAGAGAGAGGGGGTTGGAATAATTTGGATTTTATTGCCTGTTTCAGTGCTTACGAAACTCCCCAACCTGAAGGAGACCTGCCCCCCCCCCCCCCAAATTTAAAATATCAGCGTCACTGCCCCCGCTTGAGGTCTCTCGCTTGAGGCTACAAGAGTGAGTTCCAATGATGCCTGCTAGTAGCAGTTCACATAATAAAATGTATGCTCAAAGCAAGCCAAACTGAAACCCATAACAAAACAAAAATACTGATGGCAGCAATTGCTTTGTGACCCCCCACTGGATCTATCGGGGTTACAGTTTGGGAGGCACGGAAGGTCCGGTGATATTCCGGAGTACTCGTTGTTTCACAATTACCACCTAAGCGTAAGAACGTCCCCGAATCCATTTATTGTCTTGAGCGGTGATCATCGTCACGAACAATATGCACACACGTGTCAAGGACTATCGTCGCCCCGAGGAGCCGGAGGAAAATAGAGACGCGTGAAGGGGCCCCTACCTGGCGGAAGGAAAGGAAACTAGAGCAGGCAAGGGGGGGGGGGGGGGGCGCTTGGAACGACGACAAAAAGCGGGCGGTGCGCTTCCTCCCTCCCTCCTTTCCTGCTCCTGTCCTCTCGCCGCTGAATTGGTTCATGGGCAATATGACACGAAGTCGACGACTTTATTTCCCTGCACTATATTTGGCGGGGAAACTGAATTGGTGTTGAGGTCACGTAGCGTCGAGTGCCCCCGCTAAGTTTAGACTGGAACGCTCCCCGCCAAAACAAAGTTGGGACGTAACATGACATCATATCAGTCACGGCGTCCAGATGTCATGTGATGTTACGACTTCGTGTCACGTGACGTCCAATTTCCCCGCTAAATTTAGCGAGGAAACTGCAATGGTACTGATGTCACGTGATGTCAAGTTCCCTGTTGTATTTGGCAGAGAATTTCCCCGCCCTATTTAGCGGGAAAATTCCCCCACTAAATTTAGAGAAGAAATTGACGTCACTTGACACGAATTCGTGACGTCACGTGACGTCCGACGCCGTGACGGAATGTTTGCGGCCGCTCACAAAACATTTGTGGGACCCTAGCCATAACTAGCTTCGCTGTAAAACTAAAGAAAGATCCCTTGGTGGAGCCTTAGGGAATGCGTTAGCATGAGACTTTGGAAAAGACACACACGTCCCCCTTTGATAACGCTAACCATGACCACTTCACTAACATTAAAAACAAGCGTGTTTGTAAAAGCTAAACATCCGGAATGATTAAGAACCAAAATTGAACGAAACGCAGACGTCTGTGTGTTCGTTCACTTTCTCGTGTTTATTCTTTTCCGATGTTTTACCTCTCAATTTTCTGTTTTTGGCATTCTCTTTCGCTTTTTTTTCCTTTCCGCGCTCTAATGCATCGCTGCCTCTTTTTGAGAGAAGGCGTTGCTTCGTGTTTCCTCTTATTTTCACTCGTTCTCTTGCGATGTAGACATATTGGAGTATTGCAAGCTATGCTGAGGCTTGGCAATACAGCACAAAAAGAGTTGCCACTGAGTGTTGCTGTGTGAAGAAATTAATTTCCATGCTTCCTTTTTTATGTGAGTTCTCCGGTGCAATAATTTTAAAGGATGCAGCCGTGGTACTACTTTACCTGATCTAACAAGCTTAGAAACTTTCTTTTACGTTCAGAAGGAAAATCACGGGGCCTCGTCGAAGAGCGGGCTCAGCGTCATTCTTTAAAAAAATGCCAGTTCTTTCCTCTTGCTTCCTTTGCTTTGGTGAACAGTCATTCTTAAGCAATGTCTGATCAGACGCCCGGAAGAAGTAAAAATTAATCAAAACAGAAGATTTAATTTCCCCACCAGTCCAAACTTTGATCTTTAACTTTAGAGTATAAAGCACAAGAAAAATATATGTAGGTTCCTAGGACAGGATAACCGGAAGAAATGGGCTACGTCGGCTTCTAAGTCAGTGGACTACAAGCTCACGGAAGTTAATTTTAATCTAAACGTGTTACCGCAGGTGGAAGCCCTGGACTATGTGCAGAGCCAACAGGCTTATTTCAACCATCGAGCGCTCATGGTGTCTTTTACTATGGCCACATTGTTGTTCTCTGTGCCCGAAACGACACTCTCGGATCACTACCAACTTGGAGAGCTGTGCGAATATCGTAGCATCGTTTCTATATACACGGTAAGTTCTTTGCTCATTTGTCACAGCGTTTCATTCAATGTTGTTCAGTGCATTAGCTGACTTTAAAGTGCTATCGAATTTAAAAATGAAAGCGCCGAAATGTAGATAAAAAGCGGTTCGCGTAGAAAACCAACTCCATTTTACTCCAAAAAAACGCCACAAAAAACGACAAAAAAGACGAAACAAAATAAAATCTACAAAAAATGCGAAAATAACGAACAATATGTAAACACAGCGTTCCAAGCACAATTTAAAAAAAAAAAAAAAAACTATTGTCGACATGCTCCGCCAATAAAGATTTCATTTTTTTTCTTTTTTGATGGCGGAGGAGGTAAGGCGGTGTGTCGCTTTTCCCCTCAGCTTCCTTGCCAATTTCGCTGCCCAAGGCATTAGGTAGAAAAACGGCTAGCGCGCAATGTTGTTTGTGCCCGGCCTCAGTGTGTGGAAGCAGACAACGGTAGCAGTATTCGTGGAAAGTCTACCTAACAGGTGCGAGGCGCGCGGTTTGATGTAGCGCGCGCTGTGGCGCCGCGGTGCGTCGCCGCCGCCGCCGCTCGCTGAGCGTTCTGCGCCGCCGCTTCAACACGTTTCTCCACGCCGCCGCCGCCGCCGCCGCGCAAGTTCGTGTGCTCCGGGGCGTCGCCGCCGTCATCTGACCGGCGTACAAGCCTATCACCTGTGCTTGCGATGTTTCAGGAGCTTCCTTTGCACTCAAAAGTTACTTATTATTATTTGTTTTTTTTTGTTGCACTTCAAATGAAGATGAATAAGTAACTTTTCGAGACCATAGGAAGCTTCCAAAAGATTACAAGTACCACGTGACATATAGGGGCCAGTCACGTGATAAATATGGAGCCACTTTTCCGCGGTGCCCACGGGCGCCAACTGCAAATTCGTATAGCGCCGTAAATATAGCTCTAAACTTTTTCGTTGTAAATTTGTTTTATGACTTCCTTTTCCCAACCCGGCTGTCTAAATTTTTTTCCCTTGCGTGTGTTTTTTAACGTTATGTAACGGCACGTCACCAAGTCCCATCATGGTGTCATGTTTCATCAAGTGGCGTGAGAGCATAGCCAGAAAGCGACACGCGCCGGTGCTGGACTACCGGGTAAGCACTTTTACAGGTGACCGTACATCACATGACCCCGTGCCGGGATGTCAGGTCAAGTGACGCCATGGTATAACATGACATTATGGTGTAAAGTGAGCGGGTGTATATGACGTAGTCATCGAGTCGCCCTATATCTGTTTCACGTGGCAGCTTGATGTCACACTGCCAGGTGACGTGGAGCCAAGTGATTTGAGACCGTGACGCGAGAGCTTCATGGGATCTCTTGATGTCAAGTCACGTCCCAGTGTCACTTAGAAAGCGATTCTCTGAGAGTTTTTTCTTTCCGAGGACTCGTCACTCTTGCAGTCCCACGGTCAGACAGCAATGGTTGTGAACACCGTGACGTAATTAGCATGACGTCACCCTTGAGATATAGACATTAGAACTAAGCACGAGCTTGTGCCACCCGAAAGCCCGGGTTGCCTGAGACGGGCAGGGTATGGGCTTTGTTCTCGATGCCCGCGGCCCGATTCCGGACCCCAGGCCTGTTTTATCTCCCACCCACGAATCTTGAAGCACCTCCAGCTGACCCAGGCTAGAGCCGGGCCGGATAAGTAGCAATCACAGGACGGGCTTGTTTCAGGTCACTTAGGTTCAAAGTGCTGGGTTCGTGTCGGTCTTTAAGGCGTAAGCCCATCCAGTGCTCCAGTGAGCGAAAATGCAAACCGTAAGATATCGGCCCAAAAATTAAATCAATTTACACAAGGAATACTTTCAGTCACACCCTCATAAGTATCTTCACGATGTGGCACATGTGACAAAAAAACAATCATCGTAGAACTTCTCGCAACGTCAGTTGTTGCGTTGAAGAAGCTGTGTTTTTCTGGTTCAAACATAACTGGGTCTCGTTTACCCCTCACGTAGGTGTGCCAACACAATGCTCTCTACAGCTTCACAGTCGTTCCGGACGCGTATGTAATGCTAGGCTTTCAGTTCAAGCCAGCTCAAAGCATCACTTACGACAGTCCAACCACTATCATATGGAAGGTGAGCGCCGAACACTTTTTCGACATTTCTATAAGTTCATTAGACTGGAAAAAGTTCTTTAAAAGAAAAAAAAAAGAACACGACTTTTAGCGCTTTTTTTATTAATTTCACCGGAGTGAAATTTGCTTGCAGATCTGGGATCACAGTCTTAGTTGCGAATATTTACTAAATTTTATATTACATAAATAGTTTGATTATAAGTCATCATATTCCCAAAGATAATGGGTCAGATGAAAACAAATTTAAATATTCAAATAAAAAATAGAGTCAAACATTTGCAATCTGTAAAATGGCTACTGTATCTAATTAGCTATAAATAAAAGTAAAAAAACACATTAGATTAATATGTACATTTATACACGACTCTTCAAACATTTTCTTTGAGCTCTCTGGCTAATCGTCACACAAAAAGTTGGAGGCGTATAACAAAAACTAACGTTTCAAAAATACTTGAGGAATAGCTGGGGAAGAGAATGCATTCCTTCAAAAGCACGATTTCAATTTTCGTTTGTTTCCACATTCGTATTCTATAGTGCGGTCTGCCTCCTTAAAGGGACAATAAATACGATTCTAATTATATCTTAATGGTGTTTTTAAGCTTCTTGGGAACCTAGCACACTGCCTAATTTTTATAGGCATTTGTGACGCGCAATGTTGTGCCTACGAGACAACTACAGACACAGAAACTGAACTATCTCCAGTCTCGTTTCTGGGCCTCCGAAAACGCGGGAAGCGTAGGAAGTGCCGTCAAGTGTGTATAGTCGGTATCGGTAGCATTTAGGACATCTGACTCTGGTTACCGCGGTGGGTTGTAGCAGCGCGGTGGCATGGCCGTTTCGTCGGACCTGACAACATGGACGACAATGTCGCTCTCCCGAGCGAGTTCGGGCTCCCGTTCAGTCACCTAACACCACAGAACACGACACCGAAATCTGTAACCAAAACGAGACTCCTGCCGCGTGCTCCCTCGCTGTGTCCTTTTAGAGCGAAGCTGTTAAGGGCTAGTTCCCCTACTATCGTGTCCGCGGAAAGGCGACGTGTCGACTACAGAACTCCAGACAGCTACCGCCATTGATATTGATATATTGATATTTCTTTATTTAACTCTCTTAAGAGTTTGGACAACACAGAAGGCCAGTGGCCCGTACCCGTAGGTCTGTGGTACCATACAAGACATACACACACACTCACACATGCACACACACATGAATAAATAAGAATGAAAACGAAATGGGAAGGCAGGAGGCAAGCGTGGCAATCTAGCAGGCGCGGAGGGAACGCACAGCGTCCCTGCAGAACTCCTTTACATTAATCTCTCCCTCCAGGACACTGGCTGTCAGCGCATTTGGCAGTGAGCGCCATATCTGAACAGTACGAATTAGGTACGACTGTCGATGACGCTCTGTGCGCGCAAACAGGGGTTGAAGAGCGCCATCACGGGTGTGCCGGAGTTCATCACGCAAGGGAGGGGGACGCTGGTCAGGGCAGGTTATGCTGGCAAGCAGCCTGATGGACGCCACTTTCCGTCGGAGGGCCAGAGTGTCCCAACCTACAGCTTTGAGCAACTGGGAGTCCGCATGTCTTTGTAACAGGGAGGGCGTGGTGGGGGGCCTCTGCACAGGACAGTGTATGCAGCGCGGCGTTGTACGCTCTCTAAAGATGCAATGAGGCTAACCTGCGAGGGGTCCCATATTGTAGAGCAGTATTCGAGCTGAGGAAGAACGAGCGCAGTGAAAAGGTTCTTGAGGGTATCGGCTCCGGCACCCCTAGAGATTCGAGTGGTAAAGCCCAGCATCCTCCTGGCTCTTGATAACACCTCGTTGATGTGGGTAGTGAACTGGAGTCGATGGTCGAGCGTAACGCCCAGCAGCCTTGTTTCATGACTGCGGTGAAGGGCGTCGCCAGCAATGGTTAGTATCTGTTGCTCATCAGGTTGTTTCCTGTGGGAGACCAGCATGGCAGAGCATTTGGAAGAGTTGAGCGGTAGGCGGTTGATCAGTGACCATTGGTGTATACGGTCCAGGTCCTCTTGCAGCTCCCGATGGTGCCTAGGGCCAAGGGCAGGTTGTAGCAATGTGACATCATCAGCGTAGAGAAATGGGGTAGATTTCAAGGAGAGCACCAAGTCGTTCACGAAGACATTGAACAAGGTCGGGCCCAGGACGCTGCCCTGGGGCACCCCAGACTGAACGTCAGTAGCACCGGACGTGGCTCCACGGAACACAACTCGCTGACTGCGGTCGTGCAGAAAACTGGACAAGAACTGAAGCACCTGGCCCCTGATGCCCATGCTCCACAGTTTGTGAAGGAGAATGCCATGGCTCACCCTGTCAAAAGCTTGTCTGAAGTCCAACTGCACAAGTTCACAGGCGACTCGGTTGTCTAGATGGTTGCTGAGTGTGTGCACTACAGTCGCCAGTGCCAGTTCGCAGCTGCGTCCAGTCCTGAAACCATACTGGTGCGGGGTGAGGAGCCCTTTCGACTCGAGGTGCTCCAGAAGGTGTTTATTGACGATGCGCTCCATTGTGCGGCACACAATGGAAGTAGACGATATAGGCCGGTAAGAAGTAACTGATGACACAGGTGCCCCGTGTCCCTTGTGTATGGGGGTGATGAGGGCAGTTTTCCAATGGCTGGGAACTGAACCAGCGGTCAAGAAGTTATTGAACATCACAGTCAACACAGGGGCCAGTCTCGTTGCACCTGCTCGAAGCAACGTGGGGTGAACACCATCTGGCCCTGGTCCCTGGGATGAGTTGATGCGCTTTATGGCCTCTGCAGTGTCCTCGAGAGTGATTGTCAAGGTTTCCAGGGTATCGGCATTCAGTTGAGGGTCAGGCAGGGAAGGTGCTGAAGAGGGCTGGGTGGGAGCTGCCCACACTGATGAAAAATGATTGCTAAAAAGGTCTGCGATGGCCTGGGGGTTGTTATGAGATGGCCGTTCTCGGTGAACTCTGGGGTCGAGCTGGTCTTCCTCTGATGCTTGACATAAGCCCAGAACAACTTTGGAAAGCGGACTGCCTTTTCAGCAACAGTTTGCAGGTATGTCCTCTGCGAGGTATATATCATCCTTTTGAGCTCTCTCTGCACCTGTCGTGCATCCGTAAGTAGGGGGGCCTTGCGCGGACCCTTTGCACACTGTGCCTTGCGAAAAAGTCGATGTTTCTCGTGGGATAGACGGATAATGTCAGGGGAGATCCATGGGTGAAGTGACTTCTTCCTTTTTGTCTTGGATGGGACACATTCCTTTTTTATGGCTGCCATGATGTCAAGGAAGAAGTCATATGCGTCGTCGGCAGAAGGGTTGTCAAGTACTATGCTCCATGGGGCAAGGTGCAGCAAGTTGTAGTAATGTTGAATGTCCATTCGGGAAAACTGTTGGATGATCTTGGCATAAGGCCCTTCCCTAGGGAGAGTCAAAAGGCATTCCAGGGATATGGCCTGATGGTCGGAGTTTGCGAGACGGGGCTGCAGGCTGCACTCGCGGATGAGGACTGGGTTGGTGACAAATGCCAAGTCCAGGAAGGATGGATTCCCAGCTACAGAGGTGTAGGTGGCATGTCTGCATACTTGTAGAAACCCTGTTGTCTCCATGATATCAAGTAGCTGGTCGTCGGAGCTTGTCGAGGGGATAGGGGCCGTTGTGTCCGTCCAGTCCACGTGTGCGTTAAAGTCACCCACCACACAAACGCTGGAATAGCTTTTGACACAAGCACGTGCCAGGGACTGGCTGAGCAATTCATAGGAAGCACGACGTGAGTTAGGGGGGCAGTAGATGGAAGCACATAACATCTTTCCATGTTTTAGGCTGATTTCAACAAAAACAGCCTCGAGTCCGTCCGTCTCGTAATCCCAACGTCTACGGCAAGATAAATGATTCGGGACAACAATCATGACACCCCCTCCGCTCGAGGCTCTGTCCTTTCTGTAAACAGTGTGATTGTCGAGGTTTGCAATCTGGCCGTCGAGTATAGACGGATCCAGCCAGGTCTCGCAAATCGCAAATACTGTGTGGGGGTTGGCCTCAAGCAATACGTGGAAGTCCAGTAACTTGTTTTTTATCGAGCGAACATTCGAGAACCAGAGCGTGAGGCTGTTGTTGTTCCGCAGCCTATGAGCTGCAGGCTGAGGAAGAGTAGGGCCCCCCTTCGCCTGTGGTACGGCATCAACGCCGGTGACAGGAATTCTCTTGTTCATCACCCTTGGCATGCGGGTGACACCGCTGCCCTTCCCAGGAGGCCGGTGAACATCGCCATCTCCACAGTTGGTCGGAGAGTCGTCGATCAAGACATCAAAGGGGCTTGCACCTGTAGCGGCGTTGGTGGGTGGAGCAGCAGGTGGGGACGTATCAGCCTCGAAGAGGTCGTCGGGGAACTGGGGCAAAGAGCAGACAAGGCACAACCACGGGTCGCTAGTAGAACCCAGCCGTCGGTACTGCGCCAGTGATAGGTGGACGCAGCTGCGATGAAACCATCCCGTGCAGGAGTCGCAGCAGAGCGCGGCCTGGTTGTCCCGCACACGCTTCATGCAACGGGCACAAATAGGCTGATGAGGACCAGGGTTGGACGCAACGTCCCCGGCGAGCAGAATGCACCAGACGAGGTGATGCCGACGAGCATGACTAGTGAAGTTCCCTGCGCAGTATCGGCGGCGTTCCCCGGCAGCCTGCTGCGAGTGGTCGGGCCTACTAGGCCTAGCCTGCATAGAGCTGACGGCAGCCCAGCTGGAAAAGGACAGGTGAACGTCGGTCCAACGTTGGGGTGGACTTGCTTGAAGAAGGCTGTCAGGGTACTTCGGGCCATCATGAGCGACGCCCGTAAAGCTGTCTGTCCGCAGCTTCAGAAGTGTGGCGAAAGCCAACAAAACGCGGAGCCGCGAAAACGTGCGTGCGTCCGCCATCTTTACAGATTGAAAGCGACGGTGTCAACCAGACAACCGGCGTGCCGACTTGCGGGGACAAGCAGCTTGTCGACACAAAACTCGAGCCAGGTTACCGTCACCCTCATTCGCGCACGCCGAGGAGAGTCGCCTATTGAGTTCCGTGCCGCGTCTCCCCCAACGCTTTCGGCAACGGAGGTTAGCCGGTCCATTGTGCTGTCAGGCCGCTTCACCTTCTTCGGCGTTCGCCTGAGCGGTCACATGGGTTCGTGCCATCGAGCACGCCCTGTGTTTGGCGTGGCCCTACAGAATAAAATGTCATCGTCTCACCGACCGATCGTGTCTGTCCTTTGTCCCGTGACGTCGAAATCGGGCTAGCGCTCTTATCAGTTGCCTTTGAACTCACGGTGGGTCGGCCGCGTGCCGTTCCTCGGAGGAAAAATACCGGAAGCGCAAGGAGCGCCGACGTGCGTAGCAGCGCGAATGGCCACGCAAACGCCGCGAAGCCGCTATCGCCTCGAGTTCACTGCGGTCGAGTGCTTCCGAATCTCTCGTGAAAGAAGAGCAGGTCGCTTGCCTGGAACGCCGCCGAGAACAGAAGCGGCTTTGCGACCGGCGCTGGCGGGCTAACGCCATGGACGACGATCGTGCCACGGAAGCCATAATACAGCTTCGCTGATCTTCCTTCTTCACCAGAGTAGAAAGGCTGAAATTTATTTTAATAATTTCCGTTGACCATAGCTGCTCGTTGCCCGTTTTGCGTCCAGCGTAACAAAAAGAAAAGTAATTATGCTGTTTTATTTGCGGTTTAGTAATCATTTCCGGTCCCATTTATAATTTTCGTAGTTATTCAAGTGGAAATTGGAACAGTGTACATAAAATCGCGAACCAAAACATGACCGAAGATACGTCTTTCGTGCCGACCAATCGCTGACGTGTGCAGTGGGACATAGCGCTTCTAGGCCCCGCAACGTCACGCGAATTCCGCTTCTCCTGGCTTCTTCCGCAACTCTCGGGGCGTCGGCGCAATCGATCCCGGTGCAATTATTACAGCGACTTTTATATTGAGTTGCAGGGCACACAAGCACCTGTTTCGGCTGAAATGTGGGCAAAGTTGCCTGTGACCTGCCTGGAGACTAGTTCAATCACAAAAACAAAATATCTGAAATTGCATTAATTGTCTCTTTTAGTGCAGCAAATTTCCGAGAAAAAATAACCTTTTTTCTGCTCTGGTAAATAAAATATACATCGCAAAAACCTCAAACGTTTTGAGAAAGTAACACTACCGGGTGGCATAGAACACGAAAGTTAGACAACATGACGTTACCTAGATCAAAGAATAATTGTTTTAAACAAAACTTCTGCATGAGTCGATGTCCACCTAATCCTAATCTTGCCAAAAGAGACGACATTGTGCACAGTGTCATTTCTTGGTTTTGCCGGTATTAGGCTAGGAAGCTAGCAAGGCAAAATCCATTGGGAAATTTGATCACGGATTTTTTTCATCGTTATATTGCACTGAGATGATAAAATAAACTGCATGATTGGATACTAGAGAAAAGACAATGCTCACAAAAATATGTTCACTTTTTGTCGTATAGGTTAATAACTAGGGTTCCGTGCTTTCGGTGTTCATTTTTCGTGAAATTCGGATGGTGTTTTTCAGGTTTCTTTTTCGCTGGGGATTCAGGGTTTATCGGAGTTTACTTTTGTTAGATTCCCCAATCTTTAAAATCCCAATGTTTCTTTTCTTTTTTTACTGCGAAAATAAAAAAAGAAATCAAAAACAAAATAAATAAGTTGGGATACCATCTCCCGTTGTCCCAAAAGGAACTTCGACGTGCTGAAAGGCAAACCTCTTTTGTCGATTACTTCTAGATTTCAAAGGAGGCTGAAGTGAAATCTCCTCGGGACCACTGACCCTGTGCTCTTATAACGTTTAATTGTAAAACCCGGGCTGTTTGGCTCTTTATTTTGTCGCTGTGACCTCGAAATTCGGAGTTTTCCGGAAAAATCCGAATTGACGGAAAATTTACCGGCGAGTGTTTTTGGAAAATTTTTCGTTTTTATCCGAAAGAGAAAACAAGGCCTTGTTATAACTCCGGGTGAAGCCCCCAAGCCTTTACCCTCGCAGCGCTTTGTTTGGGGCACAGCACCATGCTGTGACGTCATGGCTAACGAGGTTAAAGTAGCTAGACGTGATTCAAGGAAGGGTAAAAACAATGCCAGCTGGTGAAGATCTTTCATAGTAAACGGAGACACGGAACAATAAAAAAAACGGTCAAAGCAACAAAAAATATAATACAGAGCTTCTAGTTCATTTAAACACAAACGCTCGTATATATACACCCAGACACTCACCACCACAGGAAAAAAATCCATTCTCCTTTCAGACCAACCATCCACCACGACGACCTTGTGTGAGGGCTGACCTTTCACACGGGATAACAGGCAACTCAAGCACAACTCTTACTATTCTTGGAAAACCCAGAAAACTAGACCTCACGAGATACAAAACACGATTCATATCACTATCCAATGCCAAGGACGGTGTGTCATACACAAGTCAACAAAGATCAAAATACGCATGGTCTCCCTCAGAACTTCATCGGATCTGTCGGAATGTCCGGTTTTCGGTAACCTATTCAAATTTTGGTGGTGAGGGTCTTGATGTATATATAAGAACTTTCCGCTTTCAAATAAACTAAAGCTGTTTTTGAGACTTGTTATTTTATTTCGTTTCTTTTTATAGTTCCACGTCTCCGGTAACTTTGACAATGATCCGCCAATGGCGATGGCTGCGCTCTGCATGGGAATGCAAGAGCACCTGCGTTGACATCGGGACACTTCGCGCCGCGTTTTTGTGAGCAAGAGAACGAAACGTTCCATCCGGTTCACGCTCTAGACCAACCACAGCTGATCATTCGACGGACACAAAGGGTAGCCTTAACAATGCATCGTCATGGTGGTCGCCCTCTTTGTGCGTTGTGAATCACGAGCTAAGGATCAAGGGGCAGTGAGCGCGAGTGATTAGTTTAACAGGGTATATAAAACGCACAAGGGTGACGGGCACTGTGGCGATGAACTATTGGTGCTGATTGATTTGTTCCATCTGATCATACCGTTGCTTGCGGCCAAACTTAAAGACACTTCAGTTATTTTTTGCAACTTATTTGGTATAAACGTTGTTTCCTTTTTTATCTGCCACGATTCTTTTTTGTTGGTTTTCGCTTTTAGACGCCAGTAATGGGAGGGGCCACTGATCAGCTGGCCCTCTCCCATTACTGTGAATTTGCGTGGCTGCGGAAGCGAACACGCGAAGCAGCGCATTTAGTGTCTCCCTTTCGCGATGTCCGGTGCATCTCGTCTGTCGTCTGACGCCGCCTGCATAAGCGTGCGAGCAGACGAGCGGCAGCCTCACGGCATCATGTGCTATTCCACCGCCATCTATCGTCGTCTTCGGTCCTTATCACACGAGCGAATGATGTGTTAGTGAACAGCGACATTTCAGCGAATCGACGTTTTAACAAATAACGCGGGCGCATGTTAACCCAATCCCCCGCGCTGTGTTGTCTACGCGCTTCGGGCTGACGATCTGCGGCGGCTCATTACAAAATTGTGGAACACACTTAGGCGACATGTCGCTCAAGTGTCATTCGGTGAAACAAGGGCGTTCGCTAAAACCTCATTCAATAAAGTGAGTGCCTCGTCGTCGAATTCACTGCCCAGACACGGGCGTGAAAGCTGCTCGTCGGCGTCCATTTTCGCCCTGGTCTAAAAACTTCTGCAACACTTGCAAAACGTAGGCGACCATGAAAGTGGCGTTCAGGCGTTCCATCAAGCAAGACACAGGGTCCCATACAAGCGTCTGTCAGCGTCTGTCGATGTGCAGGGAGAAAAGCGACCTGGAGGACTATAAAATATCACGAAAATAAATATGCAGTCCTTCCGGCTTTTTTGTTCTCCGTTATTTGTTTCGCATTGTGTCTGCGAACAAGGTGAATGAGCGTAATGACACACAACTAAGACGCGACCTACAAATTTTCACTTTTTAGGCCTGGTGTAAAATATGTTGCAAGAGATCGAGGATTACAACGAGAAGAAGACGACGACGGGGCAATAAAAAGAGCTGAAAGAAAAAAAAGAAACCCGATCGACGTTTTTTTTTTTTTTGGCTTTATTTCCGTTGCCAACACCCGCCGACATTGAAAACGGTCTCACTCGCAACGGCTCCTTGGCTTCCTCGCCAAAACATGGTGCTGTGACCAGGACACCGCTTCGCCAACGAAGAAACGAGGACAGAAGAAGTCGGAGAAGAAGCGGCTGACGAGGTCTTGGACGGAACAGGAGGAAAAGCCAAGGAACAGCAGGCGGGGACTGGACACCAGTGCTCAGCCCTCCTCGAACTTTTTGTAACGAGCAGGGAATAGTTGTAACCAGAAAGAGAAAGGCTCTAAGGACGCAAATAACTGATCTAAGAACGGACGCCGAAAACAAAATTGAAAAAAATGCTGACAAGAACGAGCTCTTGCTATCGGCTAATCTGATTAAAAGAGTCGCGAGAAACGCTCAGGGAGACGAGCAATCAAATGGAACAATATCTGACGGCCGAAAACGCGGATGCTGAATGGGAGAGGGTGGTGGAATACGATCCCAAGTTTCAAGTAACCTGCAATCTCCAAGTTAAAAGTCAAGCATCCAAAACACAACGCAGCAGGTATGCAGAGAGGAGAACATGGTGGTCAAGTTCCAGCGGCAAGAGAAACCGCACCGCCTAGGATGCATGAACTGGTGAAGCTGCCAAAGCTCGAACTCGTGAAGTTCGATGGAAACAAATCGATGTGGCAACGATTCCGGCATCAGTTTGAAACGACAATGGCATCCGAGACCGGGAGTTTCAAACGAACATAAGTTCAATTACCTTATGACAGCGCTTACGGGAAAAGCCGACTTGGCCATTGAGGGGCTGGAAGTTCTCGGGAAAGAAACGCATGAACAGGCGATAAAACTATTAAAAGACAACTTTTAGCAGTGAAGACAACTTGATCGAGGCACATACGAATGCTCTCATCAACCTGGATCAAGTAAAATTTTGCAGAGACCACAATGGTCTAGCTTTGATGTACCAAGAAGATACAGGTGCACACAAGTGGGCTTGGCAAGAGCAATGGGGATATCTATCGGGTCATATGCTGCAATGCTGTTTCCTATATTGAAGAAAGCAGTACCAACAGACATGCTGGTAGACTTTAAATTGAAGGAACAATCAAGATCACGTGATCTAGTAGCGTCTATGTCACAGCTAAGACAAGCGGACGAGACCCCAGGAAGAACAAAATAAAAGAGTGCTGAGGGGAGCCTGACCGACTAAGCATCAAACATCAAGGGGAGATGCAGGAAGAGGTGACAGAATAAGAAACGAGAAATAGTAACGCGACAGCGCCAT
>JAZHYW010031235.1:0-13413 GCA_037355805.1 Ixodes ricinus | reverse complement strand
GCTGTTATTGCTTTGTGGCGCGGCTCTATCACTGTCCAGTTGCGCGTCATGCACAGCACCCGGACAGCATTGGCGACGCCAGTATGGCAAGAAAGGACACTTTACGTCGGTCTGCCTGTCAGCGAAAAAGAATTACCCAAATAATAATAAAGCCATGTTGCACCTGAGTTATCCACGTAAATTCCATAAGTTGAAGGCGGCTGCCGACAAGTGCAGACTCAAAATTCATTTGATAAAATTCACGCCATATGGGGCACCGCCAACTATTGTTGTGAAACGCGTGACACGTGCGAGGAGCGGGCGCTCCGCCGCTATTCGCTTCAAGGGCTGCCTATTTTAGCACTGCGCCGACAACTGCTTCCATGGGTCGCTTGCTATTACCGGGCCACTTGCAAAACAGACACAAACACATCATGGCTTTAGTCCGGTATTATGATAAAGAGGGATCGCAGGCCGGGCGCACAAAGAAAAACGATCGGTGGCCGAGTGGCTGGAGCACACCAGCTGGAGCACGTGGAGCGAAAGCTCTGTGCTGTATAACCCAGGGGATTTTTGGGGTCCAATCCCCACCCTTGCCCGTTTCGATCTGATGAGCATCGCACCGGCGTGCGGTCGTGTGATGCGCGTTAATTAAAGACCCCAGGTTACCGGTTGTACTGCACTGGCTAAATTGTTTGCCTGTGCTTGGAGTACGTCGCCCATTGAGAGAGACTGTGCTCCTATATCTGCCCACCCATATGCTGTACCGCAGAAAAGGCTAGAAGCGCGAGCTCGATAGCGTTGGGAGCGTTTCCAACGCACGAGAGCTTGTGCCGCCGAGATGTGCCCTAGAGCAAGGAGCTTCCTGCGCTTGTAGCTCCTTCAGTGGCAAGGTTATACATCATACAGAAATATATAGTGGGTATAAACATACACACACACCCAATTTGTTTCCAGACAGGTATGGCAATACCGTTTCATTCCACCGTGACATAGTAAGACTAGAGTCACTAAATAAAGCTACGCTTTCAGAGTACCGTATTCCTTTTCTTTGCTATTTGCTGACAATACAGTCAGCTCTCTATTCAACTATATCCCGTTCGCTGGTGGCACGCTGGACAACGGCCGTCACGTGAGTCGCTATCATCATCGTGTTTTTTTCTCTAACGCTGACCATCTTGGGTCCAGCGATCCTCTGCCTGCTGCTTGCTGGCGGCGGAATCAGAATAGAAGTAGTGGAAAACAGTCGGCTCGTGGTGAGGCGCGTCGGTAAACCCACCAGGTGGCGCTGGTGTTCGATTCCGGACATTCCTGCCAGCGAAGTTCGCGCTAAGCTTAGCTGTTTTTGATCTTATGTTCATTAGTGGCCTATGTATGTCAAGGGTGTTTCAACGTCTAAAACTAATGTTTCGCTTACTTGGGCAATGTAGCGAAAACCGGGGTAACCAGTCTTGCATGCTGGCGCGTGCGGTGTGACCGTCTTTTCTCGTTTTCACTTGCTTGAAGGACAAGACTGAACCTATGTAATCACAATGCCAGGTCTCTTTGACATTCACGAAACAAATCGCGAAAAATGACCACAGACACCACAGGAACCATCTGAGAACGTACGCGGACATATCCCATGTTACAGTGTTTTTGCGTCCTCCGACTTCGACAGCGCCACCGCGGCAGTCTACACTTCGCTTCACAGCCGATGGGTCGTCGACGCTTCTTCCACTAACCTTGCGGATATTCCAGTTCACGTAGTTTGCGTCATCGCCCGCGCACGCTGAAGTCCGTCGCTCAGCACGCGCGTTTTCCTAGAGCCACGTCGAGATACGAACAACACGACTTTGATTCGCCACCACAGCTGCGGCCACGGCAGCCGGCGCAGGAGACGGCCGGCAGCTCGGCTTGCCTGCAGGCCACTGGCCTCTACCCCTCCAACTGCGCGCGGACCCAAGATGGCGGCGCCTGACGCGCTTCAGACGCCATGCTTTGGGAGTTTCGGTACTCTGAAAGCGTAGCTTTATTTAGTGACTCTAAGTAAGACCACCGTTGAAAGAGGTGTTCATATAGACAATAGCATAGTGAGCTCCCGATGTTACCTAGGAAGACCGTAAAGGTACTTAGAGGTTCATTTGATTTTGCCTAAAAACTAGAAAGGTGAAAAGAAAAAAAAAAGAAACGCACGCCTCCACCTTAGGTGGGGAAACACATTTTCACCTATTGGCAGGAGATCGAACTATAGGGGTCGCTGCATCGAGCTTGTTGTCCCCACAGCCCGGTGTTTACCAACACAGCATAACAAAGAAATCGAACCTGGTCGAGCACGGTTTGGGCACGAGCGCTTCGCTCTGACCAGTGCTTTGGTCGCACGAGGAGTGGCTCGAATCGTCATTTCGATTTCTCGGACTCAAACAACAAGTAAAAATACGGTTTGTTGTCGCCACAGCTCAAGCGCACCACTAGAGGCGTGACTGGGGAAAGTGTTAAACTTAAAAAAATGTTTCGTTCGCGAAAACGTTAACGTCAAAATTCAATTTACATCTCAGGAGTAAGCACCTGTTTGTTGGTTAAGAAAATATATTGTAATTGTTCAAAATAATAGAAACCATGCTTCTTTTTTTGTTTTTCATATCTACTAGCCACCAAGGAATGAAAATTCTTGAAATAATGTTTCATAAAATAAATGTTGTTCGGAATAAGTATTTTAGCCTTCTTTGCAACTCATTCAACTAATTTTTCTTTATTTCCAAATACACTTTTGTAGGGTGCCTTCAGTTGCGTTTTCTTAGGGTGGAGACGTCTGACCATTTTGTCGCACCACCTTTACTTTTCTTTTTGTTCAGAAGCGCGTGTAAGAGCGTGTTCCTGCACGCGTTTGTGGCGCTGACTGTGCTATGGCGACATTTTGTTTTCGTCGATTTCTTTGTATTTTTACCTGTGAGCGCGTGCTGTCGACATCGGGTACTACAAAGAATGGCATTACCCTAAGCAGAAGGACATTGAGGCACTTGCATATTAGGATATAGACGCTTTGCAGCAGCTGTGCATGGGCGCCGCCATAACTGACCTTTCAGTTTTTGTTTCATCTTATTCCAATTTCTTCACCTCATCATTACCATAGCAGGCCAAATTATTGCCATCTTTAAATTCTATTGTCTCCTTTTTTCCCAACATTGGTCTTTCTGGCGGCCTGTCAACACCGTTTCAGTGTCTAGGTATCTCCATAAGGCAAGAGAAGGTCAGCAATGGCGGCTGTAATCTGGCGCGTGTGTAAAGCGTCTATATCTGTTCAACCCTTCACGATCTTAGGGTGCTTACCAGCCACGCTTGTAGCGTATGCAAGCGTTCGACCACTCACGCATAGCATAGCACACAATAAAATAAAATCAACAAAAAGTATCGCATTCAGAGCCTTATCAGGGCTTTCGCTATACTTCGTTTCCAGCTTTGGTCCAGACGCAGCCGATGCTACAAGCGCGAGCATGCTGCCCTGAACAGTGCTTCGACTGCACGAGCGCGCGTGCTTGGCAGGGACGCTGAAAGCCCGGAGCTCGCGCTTGCAGCATCGGCTGCGTCTGGACCCAAGCTGAAACGAAGCATAGGAGTCTGCTGATGACTAGTTCTACATTTTTGCAACGTTCGACAAAGTGCCGACCAACGGAGCCATCAATTGTAATTCTGTGGTGTCTATATGTTTATATCAGCGAGAAGTTAGTCAGCTCTGAGGGCATCTGGCGTCTTCGTTGGCGATGAAAGACAGTGCAGTATACCGCTGCTTGTCTGACGACTTTAACGTGCATCACGCAATAGTGATACATGACAGCACGCCGGTACGATACTCATCCAGATTGAAACGGGCAGAGGCGGTGGATTGAATCCACGATCAGTGAGCTTTACAGCCTGAGCTTTCGCTACACGTGCTACCGATCCACGAACAACGAGACATCGCGGTCGAATTCGAGCCTCGAGAGAAAACAGCAACAGCAACAGCAAGAAAACCTCCGGTTTGAGGCATTTAGTACTAGTGTCGCCATCTCGTTTAACAAGTTGGAAATAAAATTAACAGGGTGATTTTATTTACACAAATACTCAAATATAACAATAGTTTGCTTTCTCGTCATGGTCTTAAAATTAAGATTAGAGGCACCCCTAGTACATACGGCCAAGCGTTTTGTCACGTTTGTCTTCTAAATAATTGTATTTTCAAAGATGCCTTAAAATGCGCTAAAAACAGTCAAAACGGTCATATTTCTGGATTTTATTAAAAATCTCCAGCGCTCTAAAGGAAAACTTTAAGGGCCGTGCAACCTTCATTACGTTATCATAAGTAACCCTCAAAAGAATTAATTCTATCGTGCATTCCTGAAACTCAGGTTTGTGTCACGAAATCTGCCCACTGAGTGACGAGCGGTTGAATCCCCTTTAATGAGATGTTCAAAATAAGGAGAATGGGAACCTCAGAGTTCCAGCAAGCATACTTTCGCTTGCCAAAACACACACACACACACACACACACACACACACACACACACACACTGCACGCACACGCACACGCACACGCACACGCACACACGCACGCACACACACGCACACACACACACACGCACACACACACACACACACACACGACACACACACACACACTACACACACACACACACACACACACCACACACACAACACACACTGTCATTAGCAAGAACAACAAACTCTAATCTACGGAAACACATCGAAGTAAGCTGGGACACCTACCTGCATTATGCATTGGCTATACATTGTAACGTTAGAACCAAGTTTTTCTTTTCTTGTGAATAACAGGCGAAACACCCGAGTCAAAAGGGAGCTTTCGTAGATCGCTTCTTTAGCTCCGAATCTCGTAGCGGAGGTAAACGCTGCTACTGAGCATGCGCACCGCTATCTTTGTCCGCACAATATCAGGGAGTCATTTCCGGAGGCCGTAAGCAAGCGGGATGGCGGGTGTGGTTGCAGCTTTCGGTGCCCTGTCAGCTTACAGGTGAACGCAGTGCACCTACACTCGGTATCTTAAATACAATATCTTATTTTTACAAGGACTACCATAATACGGGCGTATGAGAAATGAAAAGCAGTGTTGCAGAAAATGTTTGAAAAAAGAAATATCAGGATTGTATCTATTGTTTTCTGGATAAGTGTACAGAAAATGTAACGTGGAAGTGATTTGTAACGTAACGAGTAAAGTAATCCGTTACTTTTCAGCGAAAGTAATTTGTAACGCTAATCCGTTATATTTGAGACTCGGTAATCTGCAATTGTAATCCATTACATTTTTCAAGTTACGAGCACAAGTCTGGTTCTACGCAGTAGCGCCATCCCGAGATCGTGCTCGCTAAATTCCCCGTGGCAAAGATGAATGAGTCCATGCAGCGCTGTATTACTTTACCTTGAGGAATTCATTGTGCACGGTGTTATGGTTAAAGGAACCATGAAACGATTTTAGACAGAATTGACTGACTGCAAATGGTTTACGGGATCAAAAAAAAAAAATCTTGTACGCGAGCTTAGGAAGGCTAAATCTAAATTTTAGAGCGCAGCTCCCAGGCGCCCGTTTCCGGTTTGAGCGGCGTCGCCGTCGGCGTAACCGCGCGTTGCATTGTGGGACGTTTCCCATAATGACGTCACATGCGACGTCACGTGTGACGTCACAAAGGAGGAAGAGGAGGGAACTTTTCCGCTAAATCTAACGGAAAACATTTCCCGCTAAATTTAGCGGGAAAATTTCTCCGCTGAATTTAGCGGAAAAAACTTCCCTCTAGACTGAGCGGAAAAATTTCCCCGCTAAATTTAGCAGAAAAATTTCCTCGCTGACTCTAGTGGGGAATATTTTCCAATTAATTTAGCGGGAAATGTAGCGAAAATTTTATGCTAAATGAAAGGGGAGCAACAGAGAGGGGAGGAGGGGCATACCCTCCAGTCCATACTCTGCCCTCCTCCTGCTCAAGAGCTGCGCTCTAATTCTGCATTACAGGGAGTTGTAAACGTCTTTAATTTTTTGGCATAAAATTTTTGCAAATAAAAGCGGACTATATCTTACAATCTCTCTCTCGAACGCTCACAACGAAGCTGACTGTGTGGATGAGTAGAATAATAAATGAGTTATGGCGAAACTTTTTGTAATGAGCTGCAGCTTGCGCCAATTAGCAAAGTAACTCGAAACATCAACAGTGTCGAAGTCTCTTTTTTCCCTTTTTTCCGAGCACGTCAGTTGAATTTACCTTCCGTATTGGATACGAGGTGTGTGTCACTGGAACTGTGCTTGCAAACGATGAAATTGTCGACGAATACCCTCGACGGAAATGCCCGAGTTCAATATCCGGTTGCACAAGCCGAATCATCAACGAGAGCGCGAGAGGTTTCTCCACGAGGGATTCCATGCTGTAGGAATTTATATTACTTCGTTTCTAGCGTTTTGTTTTCGCAGCCAAAATGTGAACCTACCATTTTGTACTGAGTAATCGCCACTCCTTCGCGGCCTGTTTCGGCGCCGAACTGCTACAGCCTTTTCGGGCAAGAACTTGTTTTGCCGTATGGTCGTCCGGGCATGCGGAACATGGCCCGTACATTCACTATACCGAAACATTTTAAGCTGCACTTCACTCAGCTGCGACGTATTCATAGTCATGGCGTTAATCAGAACAAGCGTCGCGGACCAACGAGTCCTACGAAGCAATCGACGGTCATGGAAACCTCAGTAGGTGACGTCGTTTCGACGTCCTTGCGTAGAGACTTTGACGCAAAAACGTCGTTTCGACGCAACGCGACGCTTGACTGACGCAGCTACCTCGCTCGGCTGCGAAAACTTCCGTTTTCCGGTAGAAAGGCATACTTCACGTCACGGCCAAGTGACTTTACGTGTTGGTGGCCGAGTCTGGTCGAGTTGAGGGAAAAAGCAGACGTGAATATTCATCTTTTTGTGTGCGCAAAACTGGAGGCAATAAAATGACAACGGATTCCTGCTCCCGGTTCCATGAACACTGACAATTATTTGGGGTCTTCATTTGATAAAAATCTGGGCAATCATTTCATGGTCCCTTTGAAGAGTTTATGATGTGTGTTTTCGATAGTCATATGCCATACGTCCAAGCGCAGTGGATGCTACGAGACATCGGAGCCAATCAAAGGCCGAGTGAGTGTCACGTTACCTTGGAGGGGGGCACAGCGACGCACGGAGACATCACGTGCTACGACTGCACAGAGTGGTAGGGGTGTGCGAATAGTGATTTTTGAAACCGAATCGAATACGAATCGAATAATTGTGGCACCGAATCGAATACGAATACGAATCGAATAATTTTCGAATAGTTTCCGAATAGTAAGTAGACAGCTAGTAAAGAAGAGCAAAGAGATTATAAAACTATTTTTATTATTCTAAAATGTTTCTTAAGATTATTGTAAAAACGTGACTAGACGATAATGACTAGAGTTCAACAATATATAATTAAATAAAGACAAAAGCTACGAAAATATTAGAATGCTAAACATAATATCACGGTTCACGCGGATGCTGAACATAAAATCACAGTTCGCTTTAGCTTGGCACATCCTGGAGCATTGTACTTATTAGGAACTCCACATTCTCTTTTTATTCCTTGTTGTAGCAGATATCCTTGAATAGAGGATCAAGGAAAGTGGCAAGGGCGAGATGTGCCTGTGTGCTTACGTCCAGGAACCTTGTTTTCACTGATCTGAGAAAATTTTGAGAAAACGCATTGTCTTGTTCCACTTGCGCCCTCAAAAAGCAACATCTTCACACACTGAACAAGTGGAACAACCATGGAAAGTGTTGGGAAAGACTCGACACAAGCAGCTGTTGTGGCTTCTTCAATTGGTTGCATGGGAGCGGCCGAAAAACTTCAACACTCTACTGCACTTTCTCTTCGAACAACTTCCCGCTTCTACAGAGCGGCGGTACCGTTGCAACCAGTTCTGAAACGTCTCCACGACACGCCTTCCGAAAGCGTGCACGAGCAGTCTCGCGCGAAAGCGGTACCTAAAGGCTGAACCGCATGTAAGCGATTTAGCGAGTGACGAGACGAGCGACAGCGACGAGAGTCAGCAGCGAGCGACGGAGATTTCTCAGTGTCGCTCGTTGCGTCGATCGGTGTTTGGATTTCTAGAAAACGTCCTCATCGCCTTGGTCGCTTGCTCACGCCACTTTCATGCGGCTTGCCTCATCGCGCGACTGACCGAGCGACAGCGAAGCGGGTCGACGTCGCCTGTCGCGTCTCTCGGCAAATCGCTTACATGCGGGTTATACTTAACACAGTGGTCCCTAATGGAGGCAACAGCAACGTACGTATAGAGAGCAACTACTGCTGCCGGGATAATGACAATCATTGTCTAGGAGAAGAGAGTACGTATTGCCACCTTGCGGGCACGTATGGCAGGCGTGCCGGCGCGTTGTGGACGCCTATGAAGGGAATCTCGCGCCGCGACACCGTAACGACTATTCGGAAATTATTCGGAAAATATTCGAAACTTTTGAAAATTATTATTCGATTCGATTAACGAATCGAATAGGGTAATATTCGATTCGTTATTCGAAAATGGCGAATAATCGCACACCCCTACAGAGCGGGACTGGCTATGATAAATCGTAGTGACCGCTGCACCATAGGACGTAAACTGAAACGGAGTATACTTGACGACGAGCTTCCACGGTTCTTCCGCAACGTGCGTTCCACATGTACACACCATCAAGATTGCCGGTCCTGGCGCCCTCAAATATGGCGTTCAATGAATACCCTTATAAGGAGTATTCACTGTCGGCCATATCTGTGTGCGCGAAGGCTGAGCGCGTGCTGACGTCCAGCTTCCACAGTTCTTTTACAACGTGCATTCTACACCATGAAGATTGCCGGTCTTAGCAGCCTATTAATGTGAGCTCATTTTGAGCATGCGCTCTAAACAGCGCCCTCAAATATGGTGTCCAGTGAATACCCTCTGTAGAGGTGTCTTTTTCTGCGCGCCGGTTACTGTCAGCGCAGCTCTTGAGTTGATACTCTCGCAAATTTCGCAGTAGCTGACAAAGGCACCGGCGCGAGCGTGGTGCATTGAAAAGTGCCTTATATGCTCAAATTCTAGTACAAACAAAAGCATTAGGCAGATCTAGGCTTACGCGCCTACGCCCTAACTGCCCCGTGTATATTACTATGGTGGGCTAGAAGGGGAGGTGTGACAATCTCTCGCTTCGTCCAGCGGGAGAAAATGGCAAGGCTGTTCAGCACGCAGCGTCAGCATCGACATGACAGCAGCAGCAGCAGCGCCACAGCGGCACTCCGCCGGACTGTGAACACCGAAGAAAAGAAAGCTTCGTCACCACTGATCACATTCATAAAGTGCCGCATAATGAATCTTTCCGCGAAATGCAGCTCGCTCACTGCTGACCGTGTTTCTAAGCATTTGTCGGCGCCAAATATATATAGCCTGCTCCCATGTTCGGATTCTTTAGTCTTTTTGGGGGGACACCAAACAAGGTCGCTTTTCTGCCTGGAGATCTCGAGGATACATACCCACGTCTTGCAGCCTGGGACGCAACAGTGTTTTTGTCGCTGCTTGTTAGCAAAATAACCCTGAGGTAGTTCAGTAGGGCCAACAAAAACCACTATACTTTTTTATTTTTTTTTAGTAAGATGCAGGTACATTAGCTATTTTAAAATTCAGCAGGGGCATCTTAAGACTGCTTACGTGCAAGGATGCGAAAGCATTTCTGCACGTAGCGCATTCCTACAAGCAGCGCACTGCGCTCCGCCGGTGACGTCACGCTCCCCGCTGCGCAGGCGCGGCGAACCCCGCCGGCTTCACGGCGGCTTCCGTGACGAAGCATCTGCGTTGCTGTGCTTTTCTTTATGTTTTATTTCTGAGGAGCGTCCGCTTTGACATTGGGCGCCCCCGCCGGCTCCCATGACGAAGCATCTCATTTGCTGTGCTTTTCTTCGTGTTTTATTTCCTGAAGCGCGGCCTTGATGACGTATTTGTGTGACCATCTTTCGGGCAACAACGAGGCCGCTTTTTCGCATAATGCGAAAAGTAAAGCTTTCGCCTTAATAACAAAACTGGGCACGGCCTGATGCCGCAGTGAAGCTATGGTGAAGCAATGACAGTGAAGCAGTGAAGCTACCTTCTATTCCCTGTAAATTGTAATGCAGGATGGTGATGCTATTCAGTTATACATGGCTCCGCGCGCCGCTAAACCCCATCACAGCTCTGCATGCTGAATCATTAGGTCACTTTCGCAAGCGCTATCGTCTCGTCACACCTCCCCCTTCTAGCCCGCCATAATATTAGTATGCCTTTTTTTCATTTAATGTGAGCGCGAAGTCGAAGCTACAAGCTCGAACATGTTCCCCTGAACTTCACCGCTGATCGCAATCGTGTCAGTATATAGGAGGCAACATGCTGCCTCCTATATACTGGCAAAGCCTGGCAGATCGCTACGAGAAGCGGCCGCCGAAATGGAAAAGTTGGAGCGGCAGACAACGGATGAGAGGAAAGCCACGTGACTGGCGCCCCGCTGCAGGTGAGACGCCGAAACACACTTCTTCCGAGCGAACAAGGTGTGCTTCGGGTCCTGGCCGCCGCAAAAGCTGTGCGCTGACGTCCAGGTTCCCCAGAGCCGGGTTCCCGAGAAATGGCTCTTTGATTCTCTGTGCTACCACAACCTCGCGCTCCAAATCTGCGTCCGGGCACTCTGTGGCTCCGTCGTCAAACTGCTAGGCTTTGTTAGTATAAAGGCTCAGAGCCGTGTATATAAAGAGTTTGGTCAATGGGAGGTGCGGGCAGATCCAGGGCGTGCACCAGACGCAGAAAGTGTGCTTGTTATGCTCCCTTGGCCAACCAGAAGCCTAAAAGAATCGGGTGGTTGTCATTTGAGCCCGTTCTCGTTTCGCCCTTCTCACTTGGCTCTTCTCAAAACAACCATTCTCAAAAAGACCTTCTCTCTTGGACCTGTCGCATTTGGTCCTTTCCCGCTTCGTCCTTCGCATTTCAACCCTTCTCATTTGAGTCCGTTCTCATTTCGCCCTTCTCACTTGGCCCTTCTCAAACAACCATTCTCAAAAAGATTTTCTCGCTTTGACCCGTCGCATTTGGCCCTTTCCCGTTCCGTCTTTCGCATTCCAACCCTCCTAATTCGGGCCCGTTCTCGCTTCGCCCTTCTCACCTGGCCCTTTTCAAGACAGCCATTATCAAAAATATCTCGCTTTGACCCGTTGCACTTCACTCTTTCCATACCAAAATCGTTTTTAGGGTAATAATAATAAATACATTGATATATTTTGTGCGTGTGTGTGTGTGTGCCACGCTACAGGCATACACTTTTTGCTAAGGAGTTTAGCAGTACGTCGAGGTCGTCGTGAAAAGCTACTAGCTGACAATAAAAGAGACCAACTATTTATCGCAGCCAGATCACATTCGGAAATGTCGTTGTTTGAGGTCTCTCGACATGGGACAATGCCACCACTCCTATAATGCAGTGGTTCTCAAGTGGTGGTCTGCGAAGGCATCCTAGGGGTCCGCGAAGCCCTGTCTCATCAGACAAGCACGGCAAAATTAGTTGTCTTTCTTCACGTTGAGAAGAAACGTTCCGATTTTTGGGTGAGTGCTCTCGTGTGTATGTCAATGAGATAAGTCTACGTCACACTAACAATTAGTGATATTCATTTATTAAATAATTATCATGATAACCTATACCTTTCTATTCCCCTCACCCTAAACGGGGTCCTCCATCATCTCCAACTTTCTACAAGGGGTCCGCGAAACATCAATGGTTGAGAACCACTGCTATTACGTATGCTATTTCTGTCTCAAACAAAGTTTCCAAATGTGTGTGTGTGTGTCAAACGTTTAATGAGAAAAAAGAAAAAAAGAAGTGGTCGCACTCGCGCGTGACTTCTTTCACGGGACTTTCCCCGTAGGAAGCCCCCTTCTAGATGTCCTGACGTAGGTCGCCCGACATCGTATAATCGAGCAGGGTCCGTAAGATTCGGACTCGTCTTTCAGAGTCGCCAAACGGTCTGATCCACTCTTCGTAGGAGCTAGGAGTGTCTTCGCCCAGCTGGGCCCAAGCATCGCTTCTGTGTGTGGCGAGGGCCTCACATTCCCAAATCAGGTGGTAAAGTTTTGGGAGTGTGCCGTCTCCTTTGCAGAGTTGACATCTTTGGTCGGGGGTTCGTAATCAGGGTTCAGCTTTCTTTTCTTGATGGTCTCAAATTTTTGAGTCATGTATGGTGTTGTTGCGCCACCCGTACGAATTCGTCGTAATATCACCATTTCCTTGCGTTTGAAGTGGTTCAGTGGAATGGGATTTGGTTCGGGGTTCCAGGATTCCTTTAGTCGGTGCTTCCATTCTTTTTTGTGCATCCGCATAGCTTCAACCGGGTCGTACGTTGTATCTGCAGTTTCAGTGTTAGTCGATGAGGGGTCGGATTCTCCTGGGGCACGCGAGGGGTGAGGACTGTTGAGCTCCCTCGCGGCCGCGTCATGCGCCGCCTCGTTGCCGTGGATGCCCGTGTGTCCCGGGATCCATCGGATGCAGACCTTTGTTTGGTGTACACGGAATAGGTGCAGGGCCGTGTGGAAAATGCGTTTGATGGTTCTGCACGTCGTGGCTCCGTGTCTTTTGCATTCTCGGATGACGTGCTGCGAGTCCGTAAATATGTATAGTTGTTTTGCGTCGTGCTGTCTTTGTGTCACCTCTAGGTGTCGTAAGTGGCTCTCTATCGCGAACAGCACTGCCTTGGCTTCGGCGAGTTCGGGAGAGTAAGGATCGGCTCCTCGGGGTTGGGTTGTGGTCGATATGGATGTCCCCATTAGGTTGTCTTTAGAATAGAAGATGGCGGCGGCTGTCGTGGCAGTCTCTGGGCCGGCGATTTTCATCGCCGCATCAGTGTACGCGACCGTGGTGGACGGGTCTGCCAGAAACGTTCGAACTTCGACTGCGTGGTTTCGGGCGTAGTGTTCCCTTCGTTTAGCGTGTTTCTGCGCGTCCATGTTGCGCGGGATTGGCTGGGACTGTGTGAGGTCGATGAGGTCCCATGGGGGTGCGGGTGGTGGGATGTCCCCTGCATCATTCTTGCCCTCTGGGTTGAGAAGCTTGGCTATCTTTCTGCCGTGCTCCGTGTGTTTCAGTCGAGCGTTGTGTGTGGCGACTTGTTTATCGAGGTCTAGTCTCCAATCGGTGAGCTGTACGCACTGCTTAGTTGCTTCAACGTTGGCAAATCTTGGCAGTCCAAGTATGGCTCTCCGTGCATCGTTGTATAACGAGTCAAGCTTTTTCTTGTGTCGGTGCGTGAGCTTGTAGAACCGAACACCGTACATTATCTTGGATACGAGGACTGACTGTACGAGAGTCTTTGCGGTTTTCTCTCCCGCACCACCCATTCTGTGGGATATGCGCCGGATAAGTTG
>JAZHYW010031234.1:0-32128 GCA_037355805.1 Ixodes ricinus | reverse complement strand
CTAATCTTCATTAATGACCTCCCAGCACGTCTCATCAACCATTGGTTTCTTCGCCGACGATTGCGTCATTTACTCTGAAATAACTAATGATTCTGATGTTCAATCACTACAGACGGACCTTAACAATATTTCGCGCTGGTGTGCTAAATGGAAAATGAAAGTCAATATTAATAAGTGCAAATCCATGAGAGTCTCACGTCAAAATAACACCTGTCCGTCTTACCACATCGACAATGTTTTACTGGAACCCGCAACATCATATAAATATCTTGGAATATACATAAGTAACAACCTTTCTTGGAACACTCACATTGAATATGTAACTAATAGAGCTAACCGGATGCTAGGCTTTCTCAAAGAAAATTTCTCTTCGGCTCCCCTGTCCTTAAAACTGCTTCTCTATAAATCTTTGCTCCGCAGTAAACTAGAATACACTGCTGCCATTTGGGATCCAACCAAATCACTTGCATTATCACTTGAAGCCGTTCAAAACCGTTCCGTCCGATTCATTTTACATAACTATCATCGCACATCTAGCGTGACTGAAATGAAAAACACTTTGGGCCTGCCTATCCTCTCTCTCCGCAGAAACGTATCCAGACTGTGCTTGTTTCATAAAGTTTATCATTATAACCCGGCATTACGACAACGTTTGTTAACTGAACCCTCTTATGTTTCTTCGCGTATCGATCATCGAAATAAAGTAGCTATTCCTCTCTGTCACACATCTGGTTTTCACCAGTCTTTCATACCAGTGACATCTTTGGATTGGAATCGCCCTCTCGCTCACATCGTCGACATAGTTGAAAGTGCCGAGTTTAAAGATGCCGTTTGTAACTATGTTCTCTGTTCCGAGTAACAAGTTTGTTTGATGTTTCTTTTCTTTCTTTTTTTTTTCACCTGCCTAATTTACTATACTCCGTTTCATCTTATGTTGTACCGCAGACAAGGCTAGAAGCGCGAGCTCATAGCGTTGGGAGCTACTCTTAAGGCACGAGAGCTTGTGCCGCCGAGATCTGCCCTAGAGCAAGGAGCTCGCGCTTGTAGCCTTTCCTGCGGTACATCATAAGGTGAAACAGAGTATAGGTGTTGTATTATAGATGTTCTGTTCACTCCCTCTGTAATGCCTTCGGGCCCTGAGGGAGTAAATAAATAAATAAATAAACATATCATCGGAGTGCCCCCCCCCTTCCTTCTTTCCAGTGTAAAACAGTCACGCACTGATCGCATTGAGCAGACAGGTATGAAGCCACCGGAATTAAGCGGCTTGTCCCGGAAGTGAGCGCTTGACAGGCTTCTCAACTCTTTCGAGAGCTGGCTCGAACAGCGTTCAGGGCGCTGGGTTGTTTCTTGTCATCCCAAGAGAGCCTGCTTGTTGCGGAGTAACAGTGCATGCGGACCCGAGAAGTCTCCTGGGAAGCCATTCGATGTGAACATTTTTAGATTCTAGTTTATCAAGTGTGCGTATGTCCCACGCTCAAATGCCTTATTCTCGGTATTTAATCCAGAACGGGACTATCAAAACCCAATCAAAGACACAAGAAAGCATGGATCAAAATATTGACTGAATGCACTAGGAAGCCCAGCGCACGCCTGACTTCCGGGACAAGCATCGAACTTCCGGTGGCTTCACTTGTGCCAGGCCCGGAGAGCAGCTAAGCGCCGTCCAGCCCCCTATAGTAGAAATCAGTGCCGTCATGTGATTCACTCATTCACTTTAATTGGCTCGCAGTAGCCACATCTCTCGCCACTTTCCAAGCTAGGCACGGTCCGCACGGCCAAGCTCAGCGCTGCTGCAAGGCTTATGGGACCATGTGTTTGAAACTTCAGGGGCATTCAATACTACGACTACATATAGCTAATATACAATTTAGACCTAGCCGTACTTTTCAAAGAAGTCAAATAATTAAGATGAAGAGGTAACGCGCCACTAAAATTAAGCTGAGTACATGAAAACATAACCGGTCGTCAAATTTATCTAGATTTGTTTCTCGAGCGAAAACTGTGACAGGAAGTTCTCATATAACATATTTCAAGCAGGCCAATCTCCAGTCGACAGAGCAGATTGTTTTCCTCAACCTTACACAATTGACAACATATGAATATCTCCAATAACGACGTTACGCTTTTTTTTTTTTACATTCTTTTTGGTATTTTGTTTTCTGAAACTTTTTATCTTTAATACGAAACGATTTGGGCTCTTGGTCTACTTCTGCCTCTCCACCGTAGCGCCTCCTTCTCCCCTTATCGCACGCGTGCACGGGTCGTGGGACGATCCGCGTGTGCATCATCGGACTACCGGTGGCGTGAGACGCAGTGGTACCGGTAGATACGCGCCTGTCGCAGTTGACTCAGCTGCGTGCTAGAAGTCAAACGCTCGGTGGAAGTGCTGCGGTCGTTTCCACAATGCCTCGTAAGAAGCGATAGCGGAATGAAGAGGACGCTGAAGAGAAACGGCGGCCCACTGAGACTCGGCGTGTTCGTCGTGACAATGTGTGTGTTTGTGGGTGTGAGTCAGAGAGGGAGAAAGAGAGAGAGAGAGAGAGAGAGAGAGAGAGAGATAGAAGGAAGTCATCTGGCTAGAAACATAGAAGCAAATCGATCGCTTTCCGCTACGACCGAGGGGCAAGTGAGGGAACGAGATTCGTCTCAATTTAATTGGCAGAATACGGTCCCTCATCGTCCAAATTGTATCGCCTATCGACGTAGTTTGCAGCAAAGTACAAAAACAAACAAATGTTTTTTTTTCATTTACACGGGTAGGCATGTTTCGTTAATGATATATTCAAAAAATACGTACAATGTCCAACGCGATTTATAGAATGTTCGATATCAGGTATAACTTTACCTACCGGGTTCAATCGAGAATATAAAATCCAATTTTTCGGTCCGCATTAAAAAAGACAAAAAAAAACAATACGCATTGCAGAAAGTTTAAACTCCGTTAGAATGTGACGTCAGCGGCGGAGATAGGGTGCAAAAGTTTAAGAACGTGATGTTATCTGGATCAAAAGATAAAAGAGAAAGACGAAGTTTCTCCATGAGCCGGCGTCTACTTCAACCAAATTTTATCGAAACAAGAAATGACATTGTGCGCTCGAGTGGCGTTTATTTCAGTAAAACAAACATGTGATAAAAGGTATTGTTCTCTTGCTTGCTGACAAGTTTGTTTCAACGAAATAAATTCCAACAGCGCCCACATGAACTACACATGATTTGCAACATATATACCGACGCAACACTCGCTTGCAGAGACCAAGAACGTTGTAAAGGAACCATAGGTATTTGTCGACGACAATCTTCAGTGCTTCTTTTTCTTCCCGTGCGTATGTGCTTGCATGGTTTCCGGCCTACGCGCGTGCGTACGTCTGTGTGTGCGTGTGTGCGTGTGCACGCTCGTGTACTTGTTCATGTTTGTGTAAGTGTGTGTGTGTGATTTCTAGTCCTAGCACACGAATGGTTTTCTGGCGTGCTTTGGCTATACGGTGTGCAAGTTCGTCTTCTCCTTGGCTATACGGCGCGCGCTTGGCTGCCTCGTCATCCCACATTCCCTGCGCGTTCTCTATCATGCCCTTTGATTGGCGTGCTCCTCTTTTGCGTTCCGATGCGCCGAAGACGCATTTTGGAACACTTGCTCGCCGTATAGAACTTGAAAGTCACGTGCCGATTGACAGAAGGACTGACCCACTGTGCAGTGGCTTAACCACCGACACCGCGAAACGTGCGAGTAGAGCGAGCGGGTAGCTTCGACGTGTGCTCCCGCTGCACGAGAGTTCGTGCAGCCGAGGCGACAATCGAACACAAGAAGCTCGCGCTTTGTTCCGCCATTGTGCGGGGATTCCACGGCTTCCAACAAAGGGCGGAATTTCGAAAGGTGTCTATTCCCTCCTCAGCAATTGGTTTATCTTGGGTCTTGTTCATTACTTCTTCGTAAAGATAACTTCGTGCTGTATATGGTACCAATATTTCGACCAATATCGCTTATATTTGTCTGCGCGTCAGTGACCTGTTCTCTACAAACACGTGCGAGGCACCTTCTGGTAAGTATCCGCCTAACACCGGTTAATGTCTTTATCGGCGATATGACTAAGCTCTTAAATCACCGCGGTCGTGGATAAGGTTAAGAAGAGAGTAAAGCTGCCCATTAACAAGGTTCCTCTAGCGTCTAACTATAACAGACGGCGTTCTCGGAAACGCATCATTACTTCCCAGAAGAGCCATTTGATATGCCCTGCCAGCTGTCGAGATTATCCCATAAACACGCACCCGCCAAAAACCAACCGGGGTCAATGGTTTGGGCTTGATGGCTTTCGTAGCGCGTACCAGCACCCGATCGATTTTTTCGTCATCGCCCAGATCTCGAGGGAGCCGTTTAGCATTGGTAATGCCACGGAAGCGTGGGGTTGGAGCATCTCCGCCAAGACGGTGCCGCAGCTGTTGTCGCCGATCATCGCGGCTTTCGCGCTTTCCACCTCACCGAGCAGCTTGGCGCTCGAAAGCGACTTGCCTGTACGACTTCTTCAAGGTGGCGGCTTCAAGTCGCGGTCAAGACAGACTGTATAGACACGGTCTGAGGCCTGTTGCTTCCTCGTGGGACGTCATATTGGTCATACATAGACTGGATACGGTCATCCATGGCCCTTGTGCAAAAGACACATCCATACAACTCGTGGAAGGAACTGCATCTATATCACTCGTGGAGAAAATCGCATCCATCGTTTTAACTACCACACACACACACATCGCAGCCCACGCACGGCTACTGCGGAAACCTAGAGCGAAAGAACACCCGGCGACGGCAGAGCGGCAACCGAGCACGCTTTTACTCCACAACGCCGTGGCGCCTCCTCCTCTCCGGCTCTGCGCCGGCTGTGCGCGCGCGCCTTTGATGAAAACAAACACGCTCGTTTTGACGAAAACCTGGCGGTGTTTGTCAGTTTGTCAGCGCCGGGGAGAGAGGGAGATATTGAGGCGTGCTGATGCCAGCGCTTCAGACCAATGGGAGCGTCGTACGCGTCACCCTTTCCCCTCCTTATCCCTCTCTCCCCGGAACTGTCAAACGAAAGACACCACGGGGTTTTCGTCAAAACGAGCGTTCTAATGCTAACGCATTAAAACATGCTTCGAACTTGCTTGGGGCGTGTCCGCAGATAATTGTGTCATCGTGTACGCAGCGGACACAGTGTCTTTCGTATGATGATTGAGCAGTGTGACAGAGGCTTTATAGTTCACCCAGTTCTGGAGATTCGGCTAATACATGCGTGACGAATTAATGATAGTTCACAATATTGCGCTTGGTTGTAGTGATCGAGAGTGTTGTGCTCGCACGTGATCACTTACGACAAGAGTGTACACTGGTACCATCTATCCGGTAGTTTTGGAGCACTTGTAATTTTCGTACATATCCTCATTTTAGTAATTCTTTACCATTAGAATGCTCGTTTTCACGAAAACCAGCCGGTGTCAGTCCGTGTGTCAGCGCCATGCATGACGTCGTGAGGAGAGTGGGGCGTTGAGGTGGATCGTGTCGGCGCAGTCGGCGGAGGGGAGAGGGGGAGAGGGTGATGCGTGCTGACGTCAGCGCTTCGGATCAATACGAGCCTCGCACAGCTGGCGCGGAGCCAAACACGAGCAGGCGCTGCGCCGCTTTGGAATGCATGCCAGGTGCAGTTGCCGCTCCGGCGATGGATGTGGTTCTTTCCAGGAGTGTTATGGCTGACCGTATTCAAGAGCGACGACAAAGGAAAGCCGAGGTTACGCCTTCATTGAATTAAATCTGATGGAAATACTAATGCATATTTTTTTGCTTATCTTTCCTTCAGCATGAGCTTGAAACCTTTCGTCAATGTTATAAAGAACCATGCCTCATAGATGGTTCAAACATTTGATCACACCAATACTACAAGACCTTCGCTCTAATTAAATGCACTTCCAGGGCTACCCCATACATGACGTCAGCGTGCCAGTGTGCTTTCTCATTGTAAGCAATCACACGGAAGCCCAAGGCTGCATGCACCATGCATCCGGTTACAACCAAACAATTTCTTGATTTTTTTTTGCTTCGAGAATTAATGATATTTGTGGAGAAAAGAACCACCGAATCCTTTGGTGCTGTGGCACGGACTGGCCGCGCGTTCGGTCAACGCAAGTCAAAATATATGTGAACCCCCGAAATGGTGGCAAGGGACCCACGATGTCGAAATGGACATGATCAAAGCGTGTATCGGGTATGCAGAAGGGCATTAGGGGTGTTATGGTGTGCATGCTGATCTCCAACCGTTGGCATTGTAGGCAACTTCTTGTCTAACTGTCACCTCCCCCCCCCCTTTCTTTATATCCGCCCCTTGTGTATTCTTCCTATGTAAATAGCAATGATTGAGTGACTAACAGAAAGCACGGCTGGCAGGCAGGAAGGCAACTTTGCTTGCAGTATAAACCGTGTATCACTGTTCATACTGAAGTATAAATAGTGCTTCAGAAACACAGCCATTTTGGGAAGGCAGTACACAAGGAGAAAGTGACCCGGGAGGTACTCAAGGCGTACTACATCTATATGCCTTCGGGCCCTGAGAGACATAATAAATGAAATGAAATGAAATATCCAATGGACAGACTGTATTAGCGAACCACCAGTGAACCACCAGTGAACCGTCAGTAACGTTGTAAAGGAAGGAAATCGATTTCCTGAAATTGACAACGGGGCCCCCGTACGTGCAAAGGAAATCGGCAATCAAGATTCAGGTTTAAGATGTGTTTATTGATGCCATGGACAGGGAGAAGATAGAGTGTGGGTACAGTGGCCCAGAATGGGGTATTGGGCTCAACGCGCCCGCTTGTTGAGGCGGTTCATGTCTAAGTTGAGAGATGGTGCTCCGGTCGACTCCTCCTGGAGCTTTCCGGAACGCTTTTGCGATCGCGTGGGAATTAGCGCGTGTGTGGGTCAGTGTTTTCTTCGTCAGATAACTGGGAAGATTCAGAAAAATCGTAGGGACAGCATCGACCGAAAGCATTGTTTTCCCACGCTGAACGCGTACCTCTTCACCATTGATGATGTGCATCTAATCTCTAATAACGTACTGTGGTTCAAAATGTAATTCGCACACAGTAGAGGTCTCATCCAACGTCTTGTCCGCTCGATGGAAGTTCTTATCCCACAGTTTTCGCCGCTCATCCTCTTCGGGCACACCGAACAAAGACACCTTTGGTGCGTCCTTCAGGTGAGCGTATCCTGTTCTGCAGCCAGGCTCGAAAAGGTAGTTTTGCCGGCGATTAGGCAATCTTGCATTGGAGTCGAAGAACGAAACCGCAAAACAAGAGTAATCACAGTGACCACATAACAAGGACACACAGACGAGCACACGCTAACTGCAGTCACTTACTCAACGCCAACACCGAAACCCAAAGCAAAAACACGCGACCGGGCACAGCCGGACTAGATATGAAAAATAAGCGCACGAATCCAGTACGGCCGTGGGCCGGGCGTAGCCGGGATGCAGGACGCTTCATGAGTATTCAGCAGCTTTATTCAGGAGTCGTCAGCAGCGCCCCCGTCGGCTTCCGACACAGACCACCTCACCTCAAAGCATTAGCGAGAGAAAGCGGTGAGCTCACTACACCATTATATGTCACATAGTGTGGGGCAGAGTGGTGGATGCACGTGCGAAGGTGTTGAATGCAGTGTTTTATTCTTTCTTTTCCTTCTTTGGATGTAGTCAAAAACTCTAGTTGCGTGTTAACGCTGTATCCTGTCCTGTTCTACTTCCTATCTTTGTGTTTCCGCTATTTTACCTCAGTATGGACAGTGTATCCCACTGATGTCAAGAGAAGTCTCATGCTTGCCCTTGATATCACTTTTTTTCATTTTTGTTTTCAGTGTGTCCGTAAGAGACGTTTGATGCGCTTGAAATGAAAAGCGTAAATATTTGGAACTTGCATATGTGCCTTTTTATATTGCTGCACTCCTTCAGTATGGCGCATTGTGATTGGCTCGTTTACTGAATGCATATAGATTGAGGGAGTGAATAAAAAATGAAAACCGTAAAAACCCGCAAAATTCGTCTCTAGCCAAGTTTACAACAAAGACGCAATCTATTTCTGTTGCATGATAACTTATAGATTAAGGTGCGTCATTTTTACACGCACTCTTATTTTACGTGCGACAAGCGCGATGTAAAAGAAAGAAAGAGGGACGAAATAACGCTTTGTATGTCTGCTTGTCATACCAAAAACAGATTAGGGACGACGGTATATTTTTTCAAGTTTGCGCCTATACAGCTTTGTTGGCAACATAGATGTACAGATTACTGAAACTAAAAGTGCAGTGTGTACTCTGATCAATACGACACTTATTACCGTAATAACGGTGACGAGTGACGACTGTTCAGCAGGAGAAGCACGTTTATCATTCGGAGCTTCTCCATCTTACAGACTCAAGGCCATGACACCAACCCTGCGCCGAGCGCAGCTCTTTACTGAGCGTGAGAACTAAATCGCCTGACGACGCTCGCTCCGCGCTCGGAGCTTTCGTTACAACAGACGTTTCTCTAAAAGAGCATCCAGCGGTACTGGTGGCCGCCATAGTTTTGGCATCGGTTTCTACACGAAGGGTGCGATTAGATTCGAGTTCACGCCGAGCGCTCACTCAGCACTCGAGCACCCATCCATGCTCAAAGTGCATACCCAAAATATGGCTGCTTCAGATAATCGATGCAGCAGCTGGGCGCGTATACTTTTGAAAAGTGTATTTTGCCAAGTGTTCAATATTTATTTAATTGTTTTAGCCTGCTTCTCCGTGACACCATACCATTGACCAGATGCACACTCCTTCTCTCAGCTAGCGAGTCGTGACAATTAAATGCGTGTTCTTAGAAGTATCCTATGTTGGACGAAACACCTTCGTGTGGTCGGTGATCTATCACTTTAAACTGTTTCGCGGCACTTCCGCGCCATCCTCTCGAATCTATTCTTTGCTGGCGGAAGACGTAGTCTTCCCCTAATCCCAGGTATTGTAAGCTGGACGTGTGCCCTTTGTTGCCGTGTCAGGAATGTTTCCACCCGTCGCGAGCCGCGGAGTTTCTTTATGTTGAGTTTATTATCTTTTTTTAATGTCACTTGCGCGTGTTATTAACTGGAGGAGAAAACTTTTTCGATTTAATGAAATCTTATTTATAGTGTTTTTTTTTTCTAAAACGCCATGTCCGTGTTTATATTCCACCAAAAGTAATCTAGAACCTGAAATTGAAGCCAAATTTGTAATCCGGTGTATAGAACTTTGACTGATCGAGATGGTAACGCTCACACACACGCACACACACATACACAGTTGCTCTCACGTTGAAAATAAATAAACAAAAAAATTGGCGATATGCCGCTATGACAAAAAGTTATTCAGAAATTTTAGTTTGTTTTTGTTTCAATTTGTGCTAATAGATTAACCCGGCGACACATTTTTTTTTTTTGCTAAGAAAAACAGCTCGGCTCGGATTTGCGAGTCTGTTCATGACACTTTAAAACACGCTTACTGATTGATGTCGAAAAAACAACTTTGTTATTTTACGTTTTTTTTTTCTTTTTCTTTCTGGATAGGAAGAAACTTTTGCTCAACTATTCTTAGATTTCGTCATTGAAATATATAAAAAAGTAACAATGTACTATACGTCTTGCTTCCGATGTATAAAATAAGATGTTTAGATAAACTTGATGCTTTTATTTTTAAAGTACGTTCTTGATTTTGCCTTTTGGTTTTCTTTTCTAAATATTTTACACGGTGTCGGCCCCTGAATTGTTCTCGGAAATTCCTATAAAATCGTTCCCTTAGAATTCGTTGAAGTCTAAAGAAACAACCGCGTCTTTAGCGGCGCATAGTATGCACAAAAGAGCAGCAGTGATAAGAACAAAATGTTCTAACATAGAGAACATAACACGCGTATGAGTTAGACAAACTGTTCGGAACGGTTATGCATATTTGAACAGTGGTAGGGAACGGCGGAACTTGGCATGACTGCGGAACGGCTGCAAGCTGCGGCCAGACGGCAAAGGCAGAACGAAAACGCCCCTCTGCGGGCTTTTCCTTTGGTCCTCACCCCGTACTGACTGACTTACTTTAGGCGGAGGGAGTGCTGAACGCAATCTTTGTGGCGTTTGGCGAATGCGATGGCACTAAAGCAAATGAGATCACGAATGATAAATATCGGGACAATACAGATGGTCTTCCGTGCGGTCTACCACAGCATGCATGGAGGATGCAAGGGCACTGGCACTGCTTATTTAAACATAGCTGTTTTTCTTTTTTTTTTTTGTCATGCACGCATATAAATTTGCGCGGAAATAAAATTAGGTCGGACGAGTTTTGACATGTTACAACAAACAAAAAGCACACATGAGCTCGTTCAGTGGACACAATGTTTTCATCTTCAAGTATTATATATTGACCAAATAAAAACTGGGTCTTCACAATGTTGACGGTTCATCCCCTGGCCTGCCTTTATATACATTCTTTTTGTGATGGGTTAGTTTTTGTGTTTTATATGTTGTCTGCTATCAGAGGCACGCCCTTCATTCTTGGCAAATCGGCAAATTCCGTCAAGCGCATGGCCGTTCTCTGCCTTTATTCCGTAGATTTTTATCCAGTCTGATGGTTAAACTACTGACGAGTCATCATCTATGTAGTGCTTTAAATGTATGTGTTTCTTTTATGCTGCTTTAATGTTGTAAAACGGTTTTGATTTCTGAGATGGGACTATATAAGACAACACGAATATGTAGAATCTAGGCCCTGGAGAAAAAAATCACTAAAAGGCGAATTAAAAACAAAAAAGATGTTCGCTGATTTTAGGTGGAGCCACCTAAAGGGAATACTCGAGTAAAAAGTCTAGCCAAAATAAATGACTGATATGGATTTACGGAGACTGAATGCGAGCACAGGCAAAATATTACACTAATGAAGAAACCGCGATCCACTCTAAAACCGATATTAAAAATGCTACCACCTTCTCAGCGGGCATTCAGCGGCTTGGCTGTTCGTCAAGCAACATTGTGCCTCGACGTCATGTTCGTATACAAAAGAAGGTTACTTATTCGTGCTACCCATTCTTACGCCGTGTTTTTTTTTTTTTTTTTGCTGCGTTTTTAGTTGTTTTAGCGAACGATTTCTGCTTGTTGTGTGAAGTTGTAGTGGCCGTAGTTTGTAAGTGGTTCTCAGCGATCATGCAAGAAGGTTATTATGGAGTTTATGTAGATCGTTTTCAAAGGCCACGCTACCGCTATGGGCGCGCGCTTGAAAGCATGCGTCGAAGTGGCCGCGCGAGCTCCCGCTACAAATAGCGTGGCCTGAAAACATAATCCACTAAAACTCTCTATTGACTCCCTTAGCAGAAAAAGAGAAAATTTCAAATGTATTTCAAATGCAGTTAATGCACGCATTTTTTGTATCATCTTGTCCGCGTTCGCAATGCATCTTCAGAAATTCATTCCAAATATATTTTCTGCATGCACTAAAAGTAAATAGGAAAATATATTCTACATGCACCAGTATGTTCTGCAACCTGTATTAAATGTGCACTTAAAGTACGTGCAATAACGTGTCTGAAGTGTATTTTTAATTGTACCAAAATGCACTTTAGCAGTACAATAATAAAGTGATCTATGTATTTCTGAAATAATGCTACTGAATATCCCTCCCCTCCCTCAAAGTTGCAAGCCATCTTGTACATCTTGCACAACAGTTCACACAGATCGCAATTAGAAACTTGTTTATTTTCCACTACCAGTACAATGATAAACTCTATTCCCCAGTCTTCTCAATGCTTTTTGTTATAGAAAGCATTATATTTACATAACACTATTTCCATATCACTACAAAATGCACTTTGCTCAACCACTTGCTAACAATAACACTTACACGTGCGAGGGAAAAAAACAACGACAGAGAAACAACGGAAGAAACAGAACTTGTGGCTGATGGCTTTAAAGATACAGAGCTGAAAATGGTTTCCCCTTGCACAACTTGTAGGACTCGGATGCACATATAAACAAACATTAAAAACGGGCCCGATTACTAAAACACTTTTCGAAAAAGAAAAAAAAGCGCTTGCTGTGTGTTGTCGAAAAGTTGTCGTCCGTTCGTTGGGGCGGCGTCCGATGCCTCGATCCCGATGGAGGGGAATAGCGTCCCCACTGGCCACCAGGGACCCGAAGCAAAGGATTTGAGCATTCGCTGACTTTTTCCAGGGGTTACTGGATAATATGCTGAGCCCCCGTGCGTTTGGCTCAAAGCCTGCTGAACAATGCCTTCACTCACCCCCCCCTCCTCCTACCTGTTCCAGTTGTTACTCAGCTCCGCCAAGCCACGTACTTGGCTAAGGGCAAGCACGTGGCTCTGATTTTGTTGCGGCTGGTTACCCACCAAATCACGGCACAACCTTCGCCAACGATATTCCATAAAAAAATAACGAACTAATGCAAAGTGTCAGTAAACCGCGGACGACACGGCAACTCAAAAAAATGGGTAGTAAAAAAAAAAAAAGCCGGCGCCTGCTGTTTGCATAGCACAGTCAGGGAGATCTCCTCTCTTCCCCTGCTTGGTCGTTTTCCTGGGGCCCTCCCATACTGCACTCGCCAATTGGCCATGCGGGGGAACGCGCAACGCACTGTTTTTGTCCACCCGTGCAAGCCGTCTTCGTTTTTCTTCTATTTTGAGCAGTGACGTTTCCCGAAGCACACGATGATTCCTTCTAACTTTTTTTCTTTCTTGCAGCTGCGCTTTTTTGTTGTTATTGTTGTTTTGGCGGTCTGAGCAGCCACAAGGGTCGGGTAAGGCTTTCTTGGGGAGAGCCGAAGCGCGAGGCGTGGAGATGGTTTGCGCGAGAAGAAAGCCCTTCTTGAACGAGGGACTGCTTTGCTTACAGATGTAGCAAGTTGAGGGAATAAAGTATCCGAACTCCCACGGCAAGAGGAGGCCTTAGCAGGCGACACAGGTTGTCAAGGGAGAGATCGCACTGCAGTCTGTGTTGAAGCCAGAGACATCAAAGAATCGCGGCACTCTCGCCTGTATTTCTGTGTCTGGTTTTCGAAACACCATTTAGTTCTTGGCGAGCCAGCCTACTATGTTCAGGCGAACACCCTATTATACACGCAGACTGTTTGACACTCTTTTGAAAGACGACGATAAAAACAGGAAACATGCTGAAAAAAATTACCGCATCTCCACGTGCTGAATGATGTTGATTGGGGCGAAGCTCTGGTGGTGCTGATGAAACTGATTTTATTGTTCATAGGTAGTGCTGATGGTGCTGATTTTTTATTGCTCATAGGTAGTGCTGAGTTCCGGGTTGCGTTTCGACTTCATTATTATTGCTTTATGGTCGCTGAAATCCAGAGCCAGTGCTTCCTCTATAGCGGATCAGCTTGGATCCGCTAGAAGCCGTGGGAACGCATCTCCACCGCTTAAGTCAACGGTCCATGTCAAAAAGAGATTGTGTGGTATGGAACGGGGTTATATACGCATTTGGGCGTTTGACCGTAGCGCCCTCTCGTCTATAAACGTTCAGCCAATGCATGCAAAGTCTAACGCGATTATATACGCATTTGACCGCAGCGCCCTCTCCTGTATAGACGTTGAGCGGCTACATGCAACGTTTCCTCCATGATAGAAACCCCAGCTCTTGAGTTACTACCACATCTCAGAGCCCCTACTTGTTCCGCAGTCGTGGCCGAGTAGTTAAGGCGATGGACTAGAAATCCATTGGGGTCCCCCCGCACAGTTTCGAATCCTGTCGACTGCGCAAACATTTTTTTCTTTTTATGCGAGCACGGACGCCGGCCGGCCGGACGGACGGACGGACGGACAAGGCTAGACTTTAAGGAGCTTCGCCCCTAATAAAAAAAAGTCCATGGCCAGTGAAGGTTTACGACTGAAGGACGACCGCCTGTGGTGAACTTTTTTAAACTTTCAAGAATGCATTGTTATAACTTTTCACAGGAACGGGTCTGCGCCGAGAAAGTTTACAGGAATGCGTCTACGATTAAACTACACTTTCATTAAAGTGGTGAGCTTTCTGTGCAGGCCCCCGATATTCCAGTGCATTTTACATGGACACCGTAGATCCATGCCACCGTATAGCTACTAGTATTGGATCAGATTGTGTCAACATCTAATTGCTTCGTGACGGAAATTTCGGAGGAATGTATGGACACACAGTAAAAGTAGTGATAATAAAAATTTTATAAACAGTAACATCTTGGTAATGGTTGTTTCTTCAATCTTAATTTTTTCACTCCACCTACCCCTTTACGTTTACCGCTACCCCCCCCCCCTCCTCACACACACACAACGTAGAATACACTTCCGTGGTCCCTGATGGCCGCAAACAAAGCTGGCGGTCTCGGCACTAATTTTTATCGTCTTGTAATCGCCTGGTCGTCCTCCGGCCATCCCGCGAAGGCCTGTGGTTTTGCGAAGGCGCCCGGCAGACCTGCTAACCGCCAGAAGGCACCGCAAAGTTCCACGGGAGGTGCCTCTAAGGTTGGCCAGGCGGACGGGAGATGGGCGCCTTGTTGATTTCGCAGCCGCATCAAGATGGGAATCAGCTACTCGAGGCTTGAAAAGGCACGCAAACGGCTGGGAAAAGTACTGTGCGCCTTGCTCGTACATCCATGAGGACTTCCAGGTGCTTTCCGGCGACAATTAGGCTCTTTTGCTGCTGAAAGACTCGGTTACAGTGGGCCGCCAGTGTCCGGCAGATGGCAGCCATGTTGAATCTGCCGTCACTTCACGATAGAAACGTGCACCTCAGAGGCTTCAAAAGCTACATGAACGATCGAAAAAAGCATCGTATGCTTTTCTTGAACAATCATGGAGCCCTCCAGGATCTTTTAAGCGAGGATTCAGATGTTTTCCGGCTAAAAACGTAGAAACTCATGGAGTCGATGGTAGAGATGTCAATGGCCTCCTCTACAGTGTTGCCATCCGCTAAAACATTTTTTTAGTTTGTGGATTGATTTTTTCTCGCTCAAGCGCGTCGTGGTGCTGAAGGTGTCATTCACTGGTGGCCATAGCTTAGTTCGTTCCTGCTCAGCGCGAGTTAGGATTAGCTTCCCAAAGCTTCTGCAACGTGCGTTGCACACCACCAAGATTGTGGTCCTTCTCACAAGCTGTGTGGGGGCTTGTTCTGATCCTGTGATGAGCTTGCGATCATCGTGGCGAACTCGCTTTTCGCCCGGCAACTTTGGAATGTGTATTATTATTTACTACAGATGTTCGATATTTACGAAGCCAAGCAGTAAAATAGTAGCAACATCTGACTAATCGGAACTGTTCATGCGATTATGCCAGATGTACAGTCTTTTTCAAAAGTTTAGAGCCCATCGCGTGCTCGCTCCCGTGCAGTGGCGCTCTTATCGTTGGCGCTTGGCCACGGTGTAAGATACACTCTTTAGGTGAGGACACGGCGGGGCTGAACGCGCGGCGCGAGGAATCAGATAGTGTTCGTTCGACGGGCATCCAAAGGCTGCATCATTCCGCGGCCCCCGTGCCCGTTACGTAAAGCCCCTTCATGTTTCAAAAGTAGCGCAAGGTGCGTGGATGCACGAGGCACGTGCAATGTGCAGCCCTTGGGAAGATCATGGCGGCACAGCGCAGCACTGAGGTGGATTTCAGACGCCATGAATTTCCCAAAAGTAGCGCGCGGCACGTGCCTCGAGCATGTCTACAGCAATGAATGGCGCCACTTTTCCCAGGATAAAAGGGCTTTAGCTTTACGTGCCTGTAAGCCCTTTATCCTGGGAAAAGTGGCGCTATTCGTTGTTGTAGATATGTCGGCACTGTGCCGCGCGGCACTTTTGGGAAATTCATGGCGTCTGAAATCACCTCAGTGCTGCAGCTGTGCCGCCATGATCTTCCCAAGGGCTGCACATTGCACTGCCTCGCATCCACGCACCTAGCGCTACTTTACGTGCCCGCGGCTGACAGTGTCGCCGGCGGCCAAACAGCGAAACCGTGTGAGAGCGAAAAAATTATCTCGTTGCCATGACACTCCGGTACACCGTGGTGTTTCTGCACGAGCGACAACCTCGCTGGAGCTCTGTGCGTGTGGAGCATGAAGCGGCACGAGCCGTCTTTGCCGTGCCCACGCGTCGACGAGTCATCTGCCGGCGCCGCTTGAAACCACAGTGAGATAGAAAGAGAGAGTGAAAAGCGAACTTTATCTGCACTGCGCGAGGAGCGCGCTGTCCTCACCTGAAGAGTATTATCTTACACCGTGCGCTTGGCGCCCGCTGGCTTCGAAGTTTTTGAGAACGAGGGGGAACTTTGATTTCGCTATTTTGGCTTCCACTTTGTTATAAACAGTCTAATAGGGGTGTATAGGGAGTACACCCCTTGTCCCATATGTAACACCCCAAAACAACAATTCGACGTTCAGTCCACAGACGTCAAACCGAAGATACCAACTTTCAAGAGCGGCTTGATAGTCGACCGATACAACTTATTAAAATAGCTAATGTACGCATTAAAGGCTACAGTAAGACAATCAAGGGTTTTTTGGCCCGACTGAAAAGCCTCAGTGTTTTTTTTTTCGAGACTTTGATAGGCACATTAGCTATTTAATACGTTATATTCAACAGCTATCAAGCCGCTCGTAAAAGTTGGTATCGCTAGCTGGACGTCAGTGGACTAAACGTCCAAATGTAGTTTTGGGGAGTTACATATGAGACAAAGGTTGTATCCCTATACACCCGCTATTCCTTAGAGTGAAGGCGAGCACGACGCGATAGCGGTGATCACTGAACTTTTGAAAAAGACTGTACGTTTTGCGGTATACCGTGGTACAAACTTTGTCTCACACGATGGCCACGCAGCTGATCACAAAGGGGCCATCATGCTGGAGCCGGTAGTTTCGATTTCACCGTGGACACCCGAAGCAAGAATTTGAGAGAAGATATCCAGAAAACCACGCAAGGCATCGAAAAAATATGTCACCACGTAATTAAGGGACACTTACTTAAAAACAGTCGAAAGACCTAAAATCGAGAAACTGTGCCGGAGTTACTTTTTAAGACTGGTTATTCACAGAAAGACACAACTGTGCTAATGCTGCTTCCCCCTTCCGTCGTTTTCTCAATTTTCTTACAGAGGAAACCGTTCCCCTGACTGAAGAGAGCGAGGCCGAGAAGAAAAGTGTCGAGGATGTCATCAGCATCGGGTGTCTAACACGGAGGCCCCCGCCAGACCAACGGGGACGGGTAAGTGGTACAATCGATGTTTCGTCAAGCGTATTTATACACTTATTATACGACAAAGAAAGTGAAACACAGAAAGAGAGTCAACGACAGACATGGAGATGCCGCCGTTTTAAAATAACAGCTCCTGGACATAAGAAGGCCGCAGTGCTGAATTTTCGACGTCACCTTAAGAGGCAAACCCATGAGTTCTGATTGGACACGACTGCTGCGTCAGTGCTCGGCTTAGACTCGTCTCCAATCAGTGAGGGCACGAGTCTGAGCCGAACGCTGACGCAGCATTCGGGACTAATCAGTGGCCCGCGTTAGACTCCTTAGTGGGACGTTGAAATTCAGCCATCCGGCCATCTTATCTAGAAGGGGCTGCTTAGGTTCGGCCTCGCATGAAGCGTTCTACACCCAGGCTAGCCAACCGTCAGTCTATAGCTTTAACTCAGATGTGATTCAGGTAATTATTGCTAACATGTTATATCAATCGGGCCTCAAGGGGGTGGGTGATGTAATCTTTTTTAATTTAACTTTAGCTGTGCCTATTCAACCTGATCAGCCACGTGAATAAGAAAAACATGACTGCACTCGCCAATGACAAAAGTTATCCTTTCTATCCTCTCTCTCTCTCGTGCGAACCGTCATTAAATGCCTGTACGTTTTGTAACAGTCCAAGAAATCACCAGTAAACGTTGATGACCCGCACTTTAAATCGTTAATGTTCGACTCTTTTTCTAGAATACCTCGCGCAATGTTACGATTTTCCAGAAGTCTGACGTCACTGATAATTATAATTAGTAACTGTTTTCTAGAGTGTCGCAACAATCCTCTTTTTTCGTGTTCGCGATCACATTTCTTGCGGTGTGACGAACGCATCTTTTTCCATTTTTGTGAGGAAAAACTCTAAACTGACGAGATGTGGCGGTTAATTTGAATTGATTTTATCACACAGCTTCTCTTAATTCTTTAAAGGAAAACTGAAGCGGTTCTGTATTTTAGAAAAAAAAGCTTAAATCGTCTTCATTTGGTTTTCAGGATCAAGAATATCGAGATCATTTTTCAATTTGGTGCAAGGAGGCTGCAGAAAATATGTCTCAAAGTGCTGAAGCCCCTCTTTCTCAGAGCGTGTCATCATATTAGGAGTTTTCGGAATCTCCGCTTTCTCGCATCTTCAGCGCATATCAAATTTGTGCACGCGCACTCTTGCTACTTAAAAAAAAATTGCGGTGGCTTAGTTCGGTTAAGCCAGGATATACGTAGCGTAAGCTTATGTGCACAAAATGAGAGGCGCTATCAAGCGGCTCCGGTGCAGCGTCAGACTTGGCTACTGCGCAACGGAGGTGGACAGCTGGGCACGCGGCGGCGCCAGTGCGTCTGCCGCGGCTATGACGTCACTCCTCTGGAATGCGCAGACCGGCGAGGCGGGCGCGGCAGAGGGCGCGGCGGCGGCGGAGCGCGCGGCGGCGGCTTCGCATGGCTCTCATAATGAGCCGTGCTCATTATGCGAGCCGTGCTCATTATGCAAGCGCGCGGCGGCGGCGGCTCCGCCGCCGCCGCCGCGTGGTTTGCGCGTGGCGCGTGGCTTTATATTGAGCACGGCTCATTATGAGAGCCGCGAAGCTGCTCAACCTCGGCCAGTGTAGCTAACGAAAAAGACATCACGACTGGTGTCAGTGCATGCGGGGGAATATTCGCGGTGAGAAGGTCGCTGGGGGCGCTTCTGTTTTTCTCATTACATAGCCGTTTATACTGAGGAGTTTGGCCAAAGGGTGGAGCTTGTTGCCCGATAGAACCAGCGGATTTCGTGATAACACAAAATGGCGTTACTTTTCCTATGTTGTTTGTTCCTGAAAAATCGCACAGAGTTCCTATGCCACAGAATGACGGACGGAAGTGGACATCCCCCGGTTGTCAGACTACGCTTCTGTGGTTTGCCAGGCTGTCAAAATCTTCTTCACAAGGTAAAACACTCTCAGTATAGACGGCTCTGTCTCACTATGGGCAGTGCACGTGCCACCCACGTGGTTATGTTTTAATTTTCATAGTGCATAGAAACTTGGCATTGCACGTGCTTGCACCACAGACGAAGTTCAAGTATCGTCACTCTGGGTTGTGAGAAAAATTTCACCAGGTTTCCCACCCAGACTTCACGCGAAAACCTGGCAAGCTTGCAAATGGACCTGTATTTAGGTGTGTATTTATGCAGCGCTTGCTTTTTTTTTGAAACGAGCGTCTACTAAACGCCCCCCCCCCCTTTTTTCGAGTAAAGGCGCCGTCTGGGGAGTTGTCTGTGAACTACAAATGAAGGACAGCTCAACATGCTTCCGCCGGTCAGAACACATCGGCATCATGCCGTTGTATCGGTTTTCAGTGCTTTTTAAGCCTAATACTATTGATACTAAAAAACGAAACGTCAAAATAGACGTAATACGCGCGAAGATAGGTGCTGACAATGTTGGCCGTGGGGGACGGTGCCCTGCGAAAAAGGCGACAGCGGGAAGGTAGGTCTAGGGAAAGAGCTGCTACGTATGCGCAGAAGCTTACTGGAAAAAGATCCATTGCACGCGCTGACCGCACGGGTGACACGCGCTTGGCGGCCAGAAAGATCCTAGTATAAGGTAAGGACTAGTCGGAGGTTTTCTCGTGTTTTCTCGTGTTTAGTCACATTTTCGGGATAATTTACAAACGTGATATTCAGATTCACGGGATAAATATACCCTAGAATTCACAAATAACTGGGTTTTTCAAGGATCTCTTCAGACTCCCTCTAAAGGAGCTAGAGTTATTGCAATCCATTCCTCGTTCACCTCAGCCGATCGAGCCCGAAATCTTTCCAGTGGGCACATTGAGTGTCATTGAGATAAACAATCTCCGGCATTTTTTGTAGCGTAAGCTACACTGGCCGACGTTGAGCAGTTTCGCGTGGCTCCTGGAGAGCCATGCTGCGCATACGCGAGGAGCAGTGACGGAACCGGCAGGACTGGGGCCCTAAACTTGTCAAACACAAAGTTTGAGCCGAAAGTTCGCGGAGCGCGCCGATTGGACGTCGGCGCAAAAGTGCTAAGTCATTGTCGCGATTGTCAATCGGTGCGCTCTGTCCACATCGGCCCCAACTTTGTGTTTGACGAGTTTAGAGTCCCAGGTACGGCGCATAGGTCAGTCTCCGATGCGCGCGCGCGCATAGCTGCACGCTCAGGATTATGGCTCAGCGCTGTCTGGTTGGTCTCTGGAGCGGCGATGCAACCCGGTTCGCTTGATACAAAACAACACGCCGCACACGCTGGCCAAACCAACGACGGACATCTGTCGCGCCAGCGGAGGACTGAGGATTGATTTGGACCACCTGGGGATCCTACGACGTCGCAACCGAAAGCTCAGGATTACACGGCGCCTCCTCAGCAATAAGAAGAGCGGAGAAGCTTAACTCATCGGATCCCGAAGTAGTCATATAATGCGTATACCGTGTGTGTCATTGAAGCAGCAGTAAGCATGATAATCAAGCTAATCCTTGACAACCAGGAAATTTAGAATAACCAGCTGAACCTAAAGCTTACGCTACGTATATCCTGGCATACCCGAGCTAAGCCACTGTTTGTTTTCTTTCAATGCTGTATCAATTTCTTCGTGCGAATAAAACGCCGTACATTTGCGATATAAACACCCGTTCAAAGCAAAATCCGATTTGTATAAACTATATTTGAGGTGATGGGAACACCGAACAAGATCATGACCGCAAGAGTTTGTGGTCTAGACCTTACGGGTTGTCCTCAATAGTGCTGCTGGGTGGGATCGACTGAAGCCGTCGTGCTATGCGACACCCCCAAAGCTTAACATCCTAAGTTGGTCATATAATACATACACTCTAAAAGGGCTGCAAATTTGTTTTCCTGTAGAACACGAAGACAGCCAATCATGGCGAACTTTAGATAGATTCCAGAGAATGTTGAAGCTCAAAATACGATTTGTAAGAAAATGCGATATGAGCAGAGACGATGAGCATGACGCTTTAATTGTTCATTGTCTCTGCGTACATTGCATTTTTTTATGTAATTCTATTGTGATCTCTTGACAGAATGCGCCGCAAGACAAGAAGGACAGATTATGAGGAGACAACACGAAGCGCTTCTTTCAACTAAATGTTTATCGAAACACACACACTGTTTGCAGACCCTATCAGGCTTCTCAAGCAGGAATTTGAATTCCTTGTTTGTTAGATGGACTGCCGGGGCACTTATGCATCTGTCATTCCCCTGCAATCTAATGTTGAATGACACATACAGCTCTCTCGAGATTTTGATTCTTATCTTTCCCATAAGTTTAGCTTTTATTCAATTTTGTCAACGATATCATGTCAATTTTATCAAAAGAGATGATGTACCAACTGGCCCATCTGTCACTATTGATGCAGATCTTTTGTGATCTTTGTTGTTCAATGCAATGGTATTTTTTATTGTTCATCGTGATTGGCTCTTTCAATGTTCTGAGGGGAATGTGAACTCCCGGACTTCGTTAGAGTAGATAGTATACCTCAGTAATGCTTGTTTGTAATCAAAGTAACTATCACCCACTGTCACTAAAATGTTGTAGGTTTTCTGGATGTTGTGCTTGACTCTATTTTTTTATTTTTATTATCCGTCGTGTTCGCAATTTGAGCACGTTTCTTACGGACATAGTGCAATTACTAGCCTTTAGAGAAAAAATATTACGAGTTATGATCGTTGTGTGCTTCACAACTCCAAACATGCACAGTTCTAGATGTCTGCAGGGTCACGATGTGCTGTGCGCCCACCTGGCATAAACTCGCTTTCATTCGAGCGCAGCTAAATAGGCGAATGTACAATATTTACAACATGAGGCAGCAATAACCAACTATATACGTAAAACTATAAATTCACGGAGGTTTTCGTGTCCAAAATAACGCAATTATTACATAAATATTTCGTGACTCTCCGCGTTTTTTTTTCTTATTTTTTTTTTATTAAACACTTGATTTAAACGAACGAACAAATAGCGTTCAGATTTCAAGCTTGATTCCCGTGGTGCGATTTTACTCGCGATTTCGCAATTGCGACGTCACTCGTGTGGCAAAAAACAAAATAAAAAGGCGCGTGGAAGTTGCGGTGCTTACCGCCGCACTTGCCGAAATCTCGAGTAAAATCGCACCATTGTAAATCAGGCTTAACATCGCGTTCCGCGTTTTGTACAAGCGGCGACAATTGTGCGCGCGCGAACGTAAGAGGTGCACGTGTCACGGACGTCACCCAAAACACACGACGCTCTTATCGGGTCGGTTCAGCTCAGTGCCGCCATGTTCTTTAAACCGCTGCGCGATACGTGCATCGCGTGCAATGAATTGGAACGCCTGACTCGCTATTGTTAAAAACGAACATCAAGTAGGTTTAGGGACTGTATGATGGTGCCGCCACCTGAATATTACAATTGAAGAGTTAACACAAAGGGATAGCACTAATCCTTGATTGATTTTCTGCCCACCTTTACCTTGTTTGCTTTTTTTAAATGCGCGTAAATTACATTATCCGCAACTTCGCTCGTTCGCGGCAATACCAGGAAACAGCTATAGGTACATAGCGACCGAATAAGGAAATATTCTTCAGTCATTTACAGTAAAAGCAACAAAGGGCCTGCCATATCACGTTCACGCTTCTTGCTTCGTACTTCGTACTTCGGTGTTGTTACGTGTTAATGCCAAAATCTGATTGGCTGTGCAGCGATAACAAGATGATTCGGACTCGCCGCACCCTGCGTTTTATTAAGCTGCCACTGATGCCAGTGTGATATTGTGGCAGCATCGTCGCCATAGACCAGCCGAGCCGAGTCCACGCCGGAGTCCACGCCGAGGAGTCCACACCGAGTTCACACCGAGTCCACGCCGAGTCCACGCTCTCGTGTCCAATACATGTGCAGGGTGCTTGTCCGAGCAATGTGGCGGACAGGCGATGGCGCGGACTCTTCAGAAAGGGTCTATAATAGAGTGAGCGCGCATTGAGAGGTAAAATGCACGCAGTTAAAATATTTTATAATTTTATTATTTCGAGTCAATTGCAATGGGTCTGAAGAACGACGTGCACTTTCGGACGACCCATTCAACTCCTCGTTTCCATTCTTTGTTCCCACTAACAAAAATACCGCTTTAAATAATTCCTCTTTAAGCTCTTTTTTTTATGTAAAGGGTGGTCGCTATTCGTTACCACAAATGACGCGGAATTAAAAACCTCGGAAACACGCACATAAACTACAGCGACGAAGAAACATTGTTCCAGAAAACAAATTGTGTAGCGATAGCAAACAATAAAAATTAAAGCGTATTATCCGTTCCATGAAAATTAAAACCAAAATAAAAGAACGAGAGGTCTGAATGGCGAACGCACTTTGAGAAAGCGGATGCACTTTAACACAAACGCAAAAGTAAGTGATTACGAAGTAGCTGGAGAGTCAAAACCCGCAGCGACAAAGGGATGGGGAGAAAACACTTGAGGATGGTGGAAACAAACAAACAAAAAGAAGGAATCTTCAAGACCTCATCATCATCTTACAGCGTTTATATAATCTCCTAGTCTCCGAAAAATAACGTTAAGCTGGAACTTTTGTTGTCGTCATTGAGATCCACAGTGGGTTGGAGGAGCCTTTCAACACTCTCGGTACTCAAAAATAAATTAAACCAGAACTTGATCTCTTTTTGATGCAGCTTGGCGATTGGTTCTCGAGTGCAAACTGCTTATGGCTAGAGTCAAGAGCACTTATAGCAGCTCTGGGTCTGACGGAAGTGCAGAAAAAATTGGACACTGGGAACCCCTGGCTTTTTCAAGGCATGTAAAGTATTCCATTCCTTCGCCCCCTCCCAGGCTTACACACACGCACACATACAAACAAAGTGAAGAACTTTTGTATCGTAACGTTTCCTCTGTGGTAAAGTAGGCCTTGCCTACTTGCCACTGACGTCACGAACCAGGCCACGGTGCCACGGTTCTACCGAGTCCGTAAAATTAAAATTCTAGTGGGAAGTTTTTTGTTGTTTTCTTTGCAGAATGAATGCGTGATTGTATTAGTTGTGTCAAACATTTTCAGGACCGTCAAAGCGAAAAGAGACTACAATTGGGTAAGAAATGTACAAAAAGACGTGGAATAGAGTTGATAAGGCAGGCATGGCACTGTCATATTTCAAATATCTTTTTGATAGTCAACTCACGCAAAATCCGCGTCATACTATAAAAAAAGGCGAATCTGTGCGAATTTAAATTAATGCTGAACAAAACAGAGAGTGAATAATCATTTTGCCTCTCTGGCATCACGACCGATCTTTTGCGACCATTTGAATAATGAAGTGCAGAAATCAGGTCGTCGCGTAAATTAGTATATTGAAAAAATCGTAAGGGTGCAGGCGAGCTGGTGAATATTAGCCACGTTGAATTAACCTGAGACTGGGGTGAAGAAACATCAAAACGTGAAGGGAAAGAAAATAGACAGGACGACGTCTCAAACTCAGCTAACTGGTTTATTTAGTCCATCCTTCCTTTTGCAGTGTTTCTTCTACCTCCGCAGTCATCATTCGCGTGTCGGTACTATCTGAAGGCAGAAGAATGTATTGCACGCCCATCAGCACGTCATCGTGATCATGTTTGACAACCTGTGTGGTGACTGATGGCTGATAGCTAATTTTTTTTAAATGGATAAGGATCTGATATACCGTCTTGGCTATAAATGAAGCACATTTCCTGAGCAATCAATTTCTTTCTTTTTTTCCGCAAGCGATTTTTTGCGGTGATTTTTATTTTTAAATTTACTACAATGGGTGCGTTTCAGTGCGAGTTTTGGATGAGAACATGTGTTGCTAGGTACTTGCTTTTCATGTTACGATTAAGGTACATTCGCACCCTTAGAGACGTTTAAAAAAAAATTGGGTTTTGGGGATATTTATACAGCGTGTAGTTGGTCAGCAATTTAAAGTTGCGACGAGTCACTCGCTGTAGATGGTAAATTTAGCCAGTGCAGTACAACCGCTAGCCTGGGGTCTTTAACGTGCAGGCAGTAGTGATACCCGACCGCACGCCGGTACGATGCTCATCAGACCGAAACGGGCAGGGGTGGGGCTCGGCATTTTAACGTCCATCTTGATACCTTATACTTGTTCTAGCACAGCTGAACCGTGATTGTTTAGTTCAACTTAATAAGCCAACCGCATGAGGCTATGTTGTCGACCAGAACCAAGCAGCTAAAGGATCTGCTTTTTGGAGCTTCTCGGCTGCAGTCGTTTACGCAGCGTTGATTTTTCTGGAGCCGCGAAAACTCGGCGACTAGAGTCTAGAAAAAAAAAAAAGGTCTGTGTATCCCTTTTTATGTAAATAAACAAAGTTTCCAAAAATACTCGGTGGCAACTCTCTAAAACCATGTATGCAAAAAAAAAAAAAAAAAACTTTAGGCGTTTTGTGTTTTTGCGCATTTTAATCGATGATAAAATCTATGCACGCAACTTTTACTTGGGGGCGGAGAATAAAAATCAAGATCATATAAATCGTGATCTATATTACATCAGTTTTACTATTATAATTTATATCAAACATTAAAAAATTCTAGAATACAATATACTGTATTCGTTTAACGCTGCCTATGATTTGAGGTTTCCTTTCTGAATATGATTTTCTAGTAAAATAATAATAATTAGAAAAATCATCGAGAAAGAAAGATTTGAGTTAGACTGAAAATGAGCGGAAAGTAATAGCTTTGAATGCCTTGTAGCTTGGCGAATAGCTTACAAGAGCCTGCCTGCCAAGCACGCGCGCTCGTGCAGTGCAAACATCGTTTCGAACATAGCCCCCTCGGGCCGTATATCTAGAGAGTTTGAACGTTCGTTGGGAAGTATTCGCAACTTTCAGCGATAGTTGGTACCGCGGTGTGAGATTCGCGTTCCCTAGCTCCTGGATGATTGACCTCATAATAAATGGGCTTGCTACACCTTCCTGGCGTGAAAAAACAACGTAAGGCTCTAATACATCTCGTATATAGCAAAGCGAGAATTACTTACGCGTCGCAGACCAGACCCTCGTACCGCTGTTCTACGAGGATCATCCAGATGACAGCCATTTTGATAGGCACCAGTGCGCCTATAGGTCGTGAAAGTTGCAGAATAGGAGACAAATGAAGGCGCCATTGGCCGAAAGCGGGCTGGGCGTGTTCCAGGACGTCTTCACAAATTCGAATGTGGCCAGACAGAAGCCGGAAATGATTCCTGGCGGTGGTCGCGGAAACAAACCTAATAAGTGAGCCAGAGTAACTCTCGGTGACTGAAAATATGGTGCACGTGACGTTTCAATCACGGTCATCCAAAATCATGGTGGAAGAGTGCGACTAGCGGAACCGGTCGAACATAATCCGTACCCCAAGCGCCGAGGGCCGGAAATCTGCCGTCCTGAGCGGTCACACTCTGTCCGAGCAAAACAGAGTTGATGCCGGCGCATTCGTTTCTTACGCCTTTACATCTTTCTGCATGATCATCATCGAAACATCACGTGACTCCAATTTTCAACCATGTAAGCATTACACATCCTCTTACGCGCTATTAAAACTATATACAAACATTTACCTTTGATTAAAACAGTTTGTCGCTACCACCGCTAGGGGATTCTTTGGGTGTATCTCAAAACGTCCCATTCGCATTTGAACCTTGCACATTTCGTCCCATTCTTATTTGGTCCTTCTCGTTTGAACCTTCTCATAAGATCCGAATAGTGCTTTTCGCAACTGGGCCCATTCTCATTTTGCCCGTTATCTGAAAACGTCCCATTCGCATTTTGACTGTGCGCATTTCCGTCCCATTCTCATTTGGTCCGCCTTGTTTGAACCTTCTCATAAGGTCCGAGTCATTTATTTTCCCGACTGGACCCGTTCTCATTTTGCTCGTTCGCGCTACCACCTGAATGGAACTGGTTCGGCATCGCTTCTACACGTCGTTATGCGCTTCTGCGGCTTTGTTGATGAGACTTTCACTTGCTTGGGCTCCCTAACATACTATCAGAAATGTGTTATGTGTAGAGGACCAGAGGTACGCACTGAGAATCGTACAATGACGCCTGCTTCCTTCCTCTAAGCAAACGAGAGAAAAAAAAGCGATGAACATTTAATTTGGAAACGGACGACGACGAAGTGACCTGGCCGAGGGACACGGAATTCTCCGCTGCCGGTAAATACTCTAATTTTTTGTGACTTCCGAAATCTACCGAAATCAGCGGACAATCACCATCTTAATCGGAAGGTCCAGTGACCTCGCACATGCAAATTTCATTTCGTCAAGCGAGTTCCTTTTTGCGACATAGAGCGGATTAGACTCGATGCACTGTGAGGAGCTAAGCCTACTCGGCTTAGTTCACCATTACCATGCCAGGAGAAGTCAGCGACCTCCCCAATGCAACCACGAACCCGGCATACCTAGCCGCTGCGCCCTGCCTAATACGGCAAACTGCGCTACCAAAGGAAATGGCGCGCACAGCAGCGCTATGACAACCAAAACGACGCCTGGTGCAAACCTCGGCCAAGCGACCGCCGCCAACTGCACCCAAACACAACTGCCCCCAACGGCCACCCCGCGACCTGCGCAGGTCCCAAGACGAAAGAGAACCACCGCACGCAACCCAGCGGAAAACTCGGAACTCAAGAAACCCAAACGCCCAGAGGGACGCATAACCGAAACCGACGATGAAGACGACGCGTCCTCTGTCTACACAACGTCCACCGCTATGGAGCAGGACCTCGAAAGGACATTGGAGTACAACGCCGAAATCAGTTCCAACGAAGGCGCATGGACCGAAGTCCAGAAACGAAAGCGGAAAATTAAGCCTCCGCAGCAAGTGGACACACGACCGAGATACAACGTGATCTTCTGCCCGAGGACTAGATTCGACATCACGACCCTGCGCAGCAAAGCTATTCGAGAACAGTTGCTCGAAATCTGTGGCGCGGAAACACATGCTAAGACGACCGATCACTTTCACTACAGACTAAACGCCAAAACGAATACGATGGCTGTCACGGTCTGGAAAGAGGAACACGCAAGACGACTCCTGGGTACTTCGAGCCTGAAGACAGGAGGAAACCCAGAATTCGTTGAGGTGGTATCCCACAGCCCTCCATACGAAGGCACCACGCGAGGAGTTTTACGAGGTATCGACCAGGAGGAATCCGAATCAACCCTGCTGCAAACCCTGGAATGCAGGACCCACGAGATCTTAGATGCTAGGCGATTGGGAAAAAATGGAGCTATCCTCATCACCTTCCAGGGCACACGCCCTCCCAGGCACCTCGTATATAACGGACGAGTCATGCCCGTCGCACCGTATCGACCAACAACCATGGTATGTCGACGGTGCCACCGACTGGGACATAAACAGAACATCTGCACTCATCCGGAACGATGTAACGATTGCGGGTACATTCTCGAAGACGAGCACGTGTGTACACGTATCATGTGCGTTAATTGCCGATCAAACAGACACTTGGCAACCAATCCACGCTGCCCGGCGAAATTAGAAGTAGACCAGCAACTACAGGAAAGAGCCAACAACCTAAGACGTGGGAACCGCCCTAAACAACGGCAAAATGAACGAAAACCACGTGGAAATCGCTCACGAAGCCGAAGGAGAGACTCCACGCAAAGAGACACTCTACGAAACCACTCACCATTCCGCGTTAAGGTAGACGAATTTCCAGTACTCCTCGAGACCAAAAACCGCTACGACCTCCTCTCCGAAGAAAAAAGACAAGCGAAGCAGAAGCAGAAGCCACAGCAGGACTCCCAGCCGCCTAAAAGGAGGCAACAGCCAACGCTCCAAACCGTCAAAAAGTCGATCGAGATCCAGATCGATACGGCGACAGGAGAACCAAAGACGTGACTCCAGTCGCAAGTCCCAAAAGCAGGTGCGGAAGCCCACATACGCACACGTTATAATGGAGCGACTGGAGACTGGCTACTTCCCGGACCGCGATGCTGAAGCAAAAGCGTGGTGCGATGAACTTCGCTCCATTGCCGAGGCAAGCAAGCAAGCAAGGGAAAGGCTCAAACAAGACGAGGACGACCTGAAAAGGCTTGAAGCCAAGATTCAGGCACGTAGAAAACAACACGAAGAGGACGATCGGATTAGACACGCAAGAGAGGCCGACTTGCGCCAACGCATAAAGGCACACAACGAAAGGATCGCAACCGTACAGAAGGAGCACTACCAGCTGCGACGCCAGCAACAAAGGGGACCGTCGCCTACCCCATCCAATCGTGGGAGACAAGAACAAAACGAGACAGAATCAAATGTTACAACAAAGCCGACCCATCCCATTGCTCCAATGACAACAGAACCTGCTTCAACACAGGGCATTACCATGGAAATCTTGCAGCAACAAATCATGCTAATCCAACAAACCATGCAACAAATTATTCAACAGCAAATACCACAGCTTCACAGGCAACTTAGTGAACAAATGCGAGAGCTGATTAACGCGAGCATCTACGGAGCATCGCCCGCACCACCGACCCCTTCGGACAGCCACGATGGAATGCTCATCCAATGAGCGGAGAATACGGATCCTGCAGTGGAACTGTCGGGGGCTTCGAAGTAGGCGCGACGAACTCACAATTCGTTTCGCCGAGCTAGAGCCACACGACGTGCTTCTACTGCAGGAGACACGTACCGACACGATCGACCTACGTGGATTTGTCAAGCATTTCACACCAACCATCGAACATAAGAAGAGAAGAAACCGCAAGGATGACAATCCTGGCGGACAGCAAACACAAGTAGAAGCGCAGGCTGGCGTCTACGTCAAGAGAAAAATTCCACATGTGCAGATTGACACCAAACAGTGGTGCAGCGCAACTCACGAAGTGGTCGCAGTCCGCATCGATCTCGGAGGCAGTGACAATAAAAGACTACTGATTGTCTCGGCATACTACAGACCCGATACTGGACACCGTAGTTCGAATGACTTTAACTGGATAAGGGACCTCAGAAAGAAATACCCGGAAGACTACACGCTCTTCTGCGGAGATTTTAACGCGATGCACGCGGCATGGGGCTCAAACAAGACCTCGACGAGGGGTACCGAGCTATACGACGCGCAAGAGCAAGCGCACATGACACTCGTCAACGACATGAAAATTCCGACACGGTACGGAATCAGCGCCAGACAACAGGACACAATACTTGACCTGGCTTGGGCCTCACCAGATACGATCGACCGACTCGAATGGACCGTCCGAGAAGATGCCTGGGGTAGCGACCACTTCCCAATAGAGATGGCACTAGCCCTTGACTCCCACAAAAGAACCAAGCGCACAACCCGTACGGTGATATGGGACAACTTTAGACGCTACGTGAGGGAAAACATCAACCAAGTGGAATACCAGGACCTATCAAAACTCTTGACGAAGGCAACAGAAGCAGCCACGGAGAAACGACAGGTGAGCGGAGACACCCCGACCCCAGATACCCACCTTCTCTCGCTATGGGAACAAAGAACCACGCTTCTAACCCAATACCGAAAGGACAAACAACGTAGCACGCTCATTGAAGTAAACAATGTTACAGAGCAAGCAAGCAAGCACGCTCGGGATATCAACGTAGAACGCTGGTTAGAGCACTGCGAATCATTTGACAAGAGCACGCAGCTCAACAAAGTATGGAACACCTTCAACGCCATGTTTGGCAAAAGAAAACAGGGGCACACGGTTCCCGTCCTTGCCTTACTGGCCGATAAGACCATGAAGGAAATCTTAGAAGAATTGGGTTCAGTATTCTTCCCGCAGCCTCCGAACCCACCCAACCAGACTATTTACTCACCGGGTCCATCGGACGGTCCGGCAGACGAAGACATGCCCCTGACACCCTGGGAGCTAGACGCCGCCATCACACAAAGCAATGCCAAGAGCGCTCCGGGGCAGGACGGCGTCACTACGAGCATGCTAAGAAACGCCCCACAAGAAGCAAGGGAGGCGATGCTGCAATGGTTTAACGATATCTGGGTAACGAGTAAAATCCCGGACGAATGGAAAATCTCTTGTGTCTCACCCATCCCGAAAGCGGGTAAGCCACCGACAGACCCGAAGAACGTAAGACCTATATCACTTACGTCTATAATGGGCAAGCTCATGGAACGAGTAGTCCTAGCTCGCATTCAGTGGCTTGCCGAGACGAAAGGAATTTTTCACCCTGCACAAACCGGTTTCCGAAAAAACCTGGGGACACACGACAGTCTAGCGCTCATCCACAAAGGTGTCAGCGACTACCACCCGCGCCGCAAACAAATGCGAGTCCTCGTGACGGTGGACGTACGAAAGGCTTTCGACTCGGTTCCACACGGGGCAGTGATCGACGCGATGAGGAACCAAGGCATATGCGGCAAACCGCTAAATTATGTGAAATCTTTTTTGCAGAACCGGCGATTCACAATTAAGGCAGGCACGAACGACGAGGAAAGCCAAACCAAACCCAACGGTGTAGGCGTCCCGCAAGGAGCGGTATTATCGCCAACGCTTTTTAACATCGTAATGGCCCCACTGCTGTGGAAATTATACGATATACCACAGCTGAAGGCAACAATATATGCGGACGACATCACCGTATGGACAAACACAGGAGGCTCAAAGGAACAAAAACAAACAATACAGAAGGGACTTGACACCATCTGCGACTACCTGAAAAAAGTCGGACTAGCGCCATCACCAGAAAAAACGAAATACACAATTTTCGGGAACGACTATCAGAGAATTGACCTAGACCTCACCTTTGACGGACAACGGATCGACAAGGAAGCAGAAGTCAAGCTACTTGGTGTGCACTTCGGAAACGGCAAGCACGTGGCAAACAACTGGCTAAACACTATCACACGAACGTGGAAACAAGGCTTG
>JAZHYW010031233.1:0-95291 GCA_037355805.1 Ixodes ricinus | reverse complement strand
TCTACCGTCTGAGGTACAGTAACGACGAAAACCAGGCCCGTAAGAGCGCACTGGACTTCTTGAGAAAGCAATTAGGCATGACCGGGGTGAAGACATCTTTATGAACATGGCTGGCGTTTGCGAGTCGTAGACCAAAACATCGCGAAATAGTGTATCTTTTTTTATAAAAAAAAAGAAATGTGCCGCCAGCAATCCCTTGCAGTACCACTTAATGAACAACGCGCCGCAGCTGTATAAATAGGAGAACAAGCGTGCGCATAAAACATTTATAGCTCTGGCTATGAGTCCTGCAAAAAAGAAATACGACTGCAAGCCTTCACTCAGGAAGGCCCAGCATAACTAAACGGTTTAAACTGCACTGACCACTTTGCGTCTTTCAAAGAAATCATACGAGGCGTGTCAGGTGCTAGGAGAAAACCACCTCTTATGCGACCAGAGCATCGTTGCGATTAATTTAAATGCTTCGAGTTGTAGAACAAAGCTGCTTAGTGGTGCATCTGTCAAGTTTGTAACATGAACGAAATCAAAATAATAATAATAAAAGAAACGCACAATTGAGACTTTCTGAGCACTTTTAGTAAGGAATGTGTATTTACTGCTACCTAAGATATAGTGGGTTAATAGGAAACTCACTAATCAAAATACTACATTTTATATTGAAATGTGGCTTGGGCGCGTGACAGCGTTGCCTTTAGTGTGTTATTATAAGTAATTATACTTCGTCTCACCTTGGCACTGTTGTTAGCCGCGCATGCTAAAAGCGCGAGCTATTAGGGGCGAAGCTCCTTTAGGGGCTAGCCATGTCCGTATGTCCGTCCGCCGTAGGCCGGCGTCGGGTGCTCGTGCTTCTGCTCAGAGATCACGTGCCACGAGCACGTGAGCACATGCTCACGTGCTCGTGTAGGGCAAAAAAAAAGAAAAAAATGATAAAAAAATTACGAGCTCCTGAGCTCACGTGCTCGTGTAGGGCAAAAAAAGAAAAGAAAAAGAAACAAAGATGAAAAAAATGATGAAAACAAAAAATGTTGAAATCTGTTTGCGCAGCGACAGGACGAGTAGGGGGCTCTGAGATGTGGTAGTAACTCAAGACCTGGGGTTTCTGTCATGGATGAAACGTTGCATGTAGCCGCTCAACGTCTATACAGGAGAGGGTGCTGCGGTCAAATGCGTATATAATCGCGTTAAACTTTGCATGCATTGGCTCAACGTTTATAGACGAGAGGCCGCTGCGGTCAAATGCTCAAATGCGTATATAACCACGTTCCATACCACATTTTCTTTCGGACATGGATGAAAACGAACGAAAGGCTCGGCATGCTGCGGCTCAGCGTCTACGCAGACAAGCACCACCAGAGCTTCGCCCCAATCCAACATCATTCACCACGTGGAGATGCGGTCAATTTTTTGGCATTGGATGAAGCTCCTCTCGGTGGCTTCACGAGCGCTCGTGCAGCGAGTGCTGCAGTCAAGGCAGTCAAGGCTATCCGCTCACGCTCGCACAGCCTTTGCAGTTGGTCCATGCTAAAGTGAGACGAAGCATTCGTGGTGAGAAGCTCGATCGCTAGGGGCGCTTCTGTTTTCTTCACTATGGGCAGTGCACGTGTCACCCACGCAGTTATGTTCTAATTTTCATAGTGCATAGAAGCTTGGCCTTGCACGTGCTTGCAACAGCAGAGGAAGTTGAAATATCCTCGCTCTAGGTTGTGAAACAGTCGCATCAGGCGGCGATACCCAAACTTATCGCCGCGAATAGACGCTCGTTTACGCGTGACACCGCACCTTCCATTGCGTTACAGGCAGGTTCCACCAGCATGGAAGACGTCCTGTGCAAGCCATATATAGATACATGGCTTTCACATATCTAATCGCGGATCCGGTTTATGTTATCATCTTTGCCGACATCGAACCAGAAAAACAAGTACTGTAAAACCCTTTATGTTCGCGGCCCCAATTTTTCGCGAATCGGTCACAGAGGACATAATCGCGGCCACTAGGTTTCGTGAATTCCAGACGGCTGCATTGAAACTCTCAAGGATCGAAATTTTCGCGTGCTCTTAAATTTCGCGAATGTTTTAATTCGCGAAATTCGCGAAAATTAAGGGCTCGCGAACGTTAAGGGTTTTACAGTACTCACAATATGCGTACTTGCTTTTAGGCAATTACGAAGGCAAATAAAGAAATACTCGAAACCGATCTCTCGTTTCGAACGGCTGGCTAACAAAGATAAGCGCGTGTGTGTTAGCCAGCCGTTCTGACAATATTAGGACAGGGCAGTTTTGGCGAGGCGGGTCGCAACGTTGCAAATAACACGGTACAGAAATGTACGGTTCAATTAAAATTTTTATTTTTAATAGATAAATAAATAACTCTTCTCAACACGTCGATGACAATAATAGGCAGTTTTAACCATTACCGCAGGCTACCGTGTGCACGGCAACCAACCTGGCGCGCGCTGAAAATTATGCTTCAATAGCGCAGCGTAAGCTTCCGGTTGCAATGTTGCACCGCACGGTAGTCTGTGGTCCTGCTATCCTAAAACTTTCTATCAGTAATCATAGCGCAGCTTGATCACGTGATCGCACTAAAACCGCGACGGTGAGCAATGAGTTGTGGGCCTGTGACACGAATACATCAATACTATAAACGCTGTTTTTCCGGATCTTGATGGTCACCCTGCTCGGCTCACGTTTTAGAGCACTAAAAGCCAGGCAAAGCGCAAACGCAACGATATCTTCAGCACCCTCAAAAATATTTTGCCACATACAGTCACGTGGCCGCTGCCCAAAATGTGCTCGTGACAATTAAAGCTTCGAAAGTTGAGGTTTCCGCAACTTTTAAATATCAACATGCTCGTTTTCCTAACGCACATCAACATCTACGTCGCCTATAATATGCTCCTGCCGTGACCGCTTCGCATTTGTAGACAAAAAAAAATATTGTTTAGCGCACTGACCAGCGTCAGCGAAGCCGGCGCACGGAAAATCCTGGAGAATCAATCCCCGTCTCTTCCGCCATCTTGGAACAACCCCCCCTCCCCCTATCTATAGGGCGTTGGAGTGCGAATGGGCATAACGTGTAAGTAAAAACAAAAATGTGAGAAACATGAAATATCATGTAAGCTCAAACACTATGTTTCTGCGTATTATGTGTACATTGTTTACTTTTCTTAGTGTAGTAAAAACATTCACGCTCTGAAACCGACGCGCTCAGTGAATTTTATTTTTGATATTACTGATATTTTCTAAATATAACCCGTCAACAGACATGTACGTAACGCGTTACAAGTAACGAGTTACTTGTATCTAGTTACTATTTTCGGTAACGAGTAACGTATTTAGTTACTTTTTCAGAAAAGGAACGAGTAACGGTATTTAGTTACTTTTAAGGCCAAGTAACGAGTAACGGTATCTCGTTACTTTTGAGGAGTAACGTGTACAACACCGCTTTAACGGCCTTGTTTTTATTCTAGCCTTAGTATGTGTCTATTGCGACAAAGGCAGATGGAAAACCCGAAAAACAAATAAACAGTATGACAATACAGCAACATGTATCGCTGAACACGTCAGTCGAACAGTTCGACTGACGTGTCCAGCGATAAACGTTGCTGTACTGAACTCTACAGCTGAGAATGTCCTTCACCCAGCGAGCACAATCAGGTTCGTTAATTGAACTTTCTAGAACCGGGTCCGGACCGAATGTAAACCCGGAGGTTGCAAACACGGGAAGGCACATAACCCCTTACCCGCTGTCCTCAATGAAGGCGCAGTTCCCGAAGATTCACCAGCTCTTGCTGAAGCACAACACCGCCATTCCTTCGAGCGCGTCAGTAGAACGACGCTTCAGCGTCACCGGAAATGTATTTTCAAGAAGCGGGAAACATAACTGATGAAAACTTCGACAGGCAGCTGCTGCTTAAGGGCAACGACTACTAAAAAGAAAACAATAAACCATGAAACAAAAACAGTTGTGTATTTGGTCTTCAAAGTAACGTGAAAAGTAACTCGTTACTTTTGAGGTAACTCACGCGTTCCTTTTGAGAATCGGTAACGAGTAACGTATTTAGTTACTTTTTGAGCGAGTAACGAGTAACAGTATTTAGTTACTTTTTTTGGGTAACGTGTACATGTCTGCCCGTCAAGACCCGAATTCCGGAATGACTCCTTAAAAAGCCCGATTTCTCCCGGATTGTTAGGTAATATCGCCCGATTATTACTCCCCGATGTTTCAAAAATATAAAACGCGAGAACGAAGACCTAATAAACACACCCTATTGAAATTGTGACAAGTAACTTCGTTCTGGCTTGCAAGAGTGCAGGAAAGAAACGCATGCAAAATACGTACACAAAAGTTATAATTCGGAAGTGGAGCAAGGTGAAATGCTACACTTTGGCTGCTTGATTCTTGTACCGAGTTCTGTCAAATGTTATAAATAGGTGAAAACAAAAAAACAAAAAAACACTAAAAGTATTTTTTTTTGCAACTGTATGACGCATGGTCTATTTTTTACCATGAGACAAATACAAACAAAAAAGCTTGGGCATATTTTATGCCAGCAATAAAAAATGCCGAACATCAGATCTTTGATGTTTTCGTAACATACTTAAAACCTTTTATCTTAGGATTCATATTACGCATTTTGCATACCAAATAACACGCCTGTAGACCAATACATGTTCTATCGACTGGTACCATTTTAGTTTAATTTATTTTCAAAGATGCGATGTTTGGCATCTTTTTTTTATTTCTAGCATGAAATAGGCCAAAGTAGTTTTAAAAAAAAACGAGCCACGCGTCATTCGTTTACAAGAAAAGTTACTTTGAGTGTTTTTCGTTTTTACCTATTTATAACAACAGACAGAACTGGGTACAAAAATCAGTTGAAATGTAGCATTTCACCTTTCTCCACTCAAAATTTTTGCCCAAAACGATTTTTTTTAATGTGTAAGAAGTGGTTTGTGCTTTTGTTCATTACGAAAATGTGGCTATACTATATAATTTTTAGGTAAATAAAATCCCCTCCCAATTATATACTCGATAACTAAATGATACTCGTTCGCATGTGACTACCTCCGCAATTACGAAGGTTACCAGTATGTTGCTTTTTTCTAGTCAACCTTTTAAACGTCATATATTATCTCGAGGTTCAAGAAAACTATCTCCGAGTGAGAAGCATCGTTACGAGCAATAATTATTTTATATAGTAGTCGCAAGCATCTTTCGCTACTGATTTTTGGAGCAAGTATGTTGTCGCTTTCCTGCACTACACCGCAACGTTCATTTCTACACCATTTACACGCTTTTATTTTGCAGTATCCAAAATATGAATGGTTTTTTCATGCAACAGCACCCTACTTCATCATTCTAAAGGGTGTATTATTCAAAATAAGGGTGCTGAAAAACTGTAGCCATGGGTGCATCCGGAACACTCTTTTCATACCCTTAGCGGTTTTAATGTGTCCTCTATTATAACCGATTCTCTAAAATTTGGACAAATCGGGAAAATAATTCGACCTAATACGGCTTTAAAAATCTTTCTAGAATAAAATAAAATTATCAAAATTGTGAAGGGAATGATGGTGACAAAAATGCCGTTACGCAAAATCAAACTACTCGCAAATTCCAAAAAGAAGGTGTTTTTTTTTATGCGCCACGAAGAACGGATAGAAATGGCAGCAAAATCGACATTACCACTGTAGCGTATAATCAGCGATAAGGTTGTGGCGCCCACACCGAAGCGTGGGCGACGATTAAGAAACCATCAGTTCTCTTCAGCGTCGCTACTGCTGCGCGAAAGCGCGTTATTTTCAGCTCCTTCTCAGCCTGGTGACCCGTTCACAGACCTTCACCGAGGACACGGCGTGACCTCCAGAAGTTGGCAATCGATCCACGTTGCAGAAGAGGAGCCGCGGACCGATGTTGCCCGCCAGAAAGGTGTGTCACCGCAGACGGATTTTCCGTAAAAGCACGTGATCAAAGTTCGTGCACGTGGGTTACGAACCTACGGCGAGGAATAACATGGCTTGCCATTCGGTCGTTTGTTTTTCAATGAATTTTCTCTCCGAACTATTGCGATAGATTTCCTCGTATATTTCGTTTGTTTAATTGCATTCTCCGGACTATTAAAATCGACCGAGCAGGAATAAAACAAATCCGCAGAGGCTATGCCGGCGTTAGACAAATTGTAATCAAATAACCTATACACACAACATAAGCGAGAGTTAAAGGGTTTGAAAACAACTGTAGAAAAAGAAGAACCGTAGAAAGAGTCCTAGACAAGAATTTGAATGAATGAAGCAAGCGCACCAGAGGACCACGGGAGAGGCAACTCCACTCAACCACTTTGCGACAAAAGAGGGATTATTTAGACAGAGTGGTACGTGCGAAACTATCACCACCCAAGATAATCAGGGCCAGTACACTATAGCTTCGTTTCAGACGCTGCCAACGCTACGACCTGAGGGGGCCAATCAGAGAGCTTCAAAAGTGCACAGTCATGGTGTTCGACATGTTTCTGCACGTGTTCTATCATCGCTCAACCAATCATAAACACAAAAATCCTATCGACTTGAGCTTTTGGCGCTGCTTGATCGGACCCATTACCTCGCACGCAGCTTCGGCTGCGTCTGGATTTGAAGGGCACTCAAGTCGATTCCGAGATCGTCCTTTTGTGTTCACAACTCAATCTAGACGCTCTAAGCATCCCAACAAACCCTAAATCACAATCGTGCGTAGCTTATTTTATCGTTAAAAGCGTGGTCAAAGATCGCGACACGACTTTCTTTAGAAGAATTTTCTTCCGAGTGAAGTGGTCGACGAAGGGCGCTTGTCGGCCAGTTGCAAGCGATAGCTTCGCCCGCGGTGAAAAGAGTAGCCTTATCCGAATGTGTACCTATAGACTCTCTTCGGAACGAGTTATAATAAAATCATTCGGAATCGGCGCGTATTGTAGGGCTTTGATTGGTCCACACAATGTAGTCCGCGAGAAAAAAGAGTCCACATGTTTTTCTATTGCCCTGAGATGAATAGGCGGTTTTGTATTATAGGACTTGGTACATGGGGTAACTAACACATTTTAAACAATACAAGATCAAAAACGACCTTTTTCAAAAATGACTTCAGTGCCCCTTCGCCGAAGAAACAAAGTAGGGCATGTCGACCTCGTCGCAATGAGATGGAACTCAGGCACAGATTGTGCACCAGCGCTGCGTCAACCTCCGACTGGGCCAGTCAAATCGTTGAAAGACGCTCGGCGTCGTGCTCAGGCCCAATAGACCCCTTTCGGCAGTCCACTCCATCATGCAGTCCGCCATGGCTTGATCACGTGCTCTGAGCACGCACCGGACACGAGTGCTGACGTCAGCGTTCGGCGAAAACTCGGATCCAATCACGCGCTTCGATGTCCAAAAAATGGCGATCGCCAATGTTGCTTGACGGACTTCTGAAAAGGGTCTGTTGCTGAGTTGGCGCAATCCGCGGGTGGTGACGTTCCGCGGAGGTATACGAGGAGGCTGCTCACGGGCTTTGATTATTCTATGATGTTGTTGGCGAGGCACGGTGTTTAAGTATATGCCGATGATGGCTCCTGTAGTCGCTGCAGCAACGGGTCCCATGCATTCTTATTATTGTTCTGCAGTCAACGAGATCACGGCGTTAATCGTAAGATCTCCAAACAACAAATTACGGAGACGGACGCGTGAACGTAATGAGCCAATCCCTGAGTTTCTATATGCTATCAGTGGTCATGGTAAGTTTTGTAACGAATGGCGTCAAATAAGTCTCGGAATTAAGAGATAACTGTTGTTCGCGGAGTGAGTACAGAACAATAACTGGGATTATCTTAGAGGTGGTACTCCGGAATCAAAGTTTTGTGATAATACCATAACCTTATATTGGTTCTACATTTTTTTAATCTTTATTTAACAATACTGCAGACCCCTGAAGGGGTGTAAGCAGGACAGGTACATGAACAGCTTTAAGAAGAGTGCAATCTATCAGTAAGTATTTTCGACAAAAGTAAAGAAAAAGCACACTTTTTATGCATCTGTACATACATACCTGAAAGAAAATATGGAAACGGCATAAGCGACGCAAAATATTATAGTGCACTTCTATAGACAGGCATTGGCATCCTATGTACAAATCAAAGCGAACAGAGCAAGACAGTTCAGATTAGTCACACTCTTGCAGGGTACATATCACAATATCTCGGAAACATACTCGTTCAATGCTCGAATTTATTTTCGTGGCATTCAAATACTCTGCGTAAAGGTATCATCAGTCTGAAATGCATAAGACTCACGAAGTCACCGGGACATTTGGGGTAAATTACCCATGCACCAGGATCATGCCGAGATTGTAGTTACAAGAGTTGCGTGGGATGGCGTCTGCGGTGGTACCTGTCGTAAATGAAACTAAAATCTACACCAAACGACGCTCTGCACGTACGTTCGCCAACGCCTTATTTGTATTATCTGTTTCCAATCTTTTATACAGATAACGCCAGCGCGCGCAGCGCGTGTGTACCTGGATTCCCAACATTTTTCTTTGTGCTGAGGTGATTTGAAAAACAATCTACGTCATGTCTCGTTAATACTAAAACCTCCGGTCCACAGAAAAAAAATGTCCATAATTTGAACTGTTCATAATGACGAATAAAGGAAAAGATCCCAAGTAATACACAATAAGCGTGACCACCAATGGCAATGTTTATCTTGGACATATAGCCTTAACTCCTTCTAAGCGGTGAGGGAAGTGTCGGCACATCAAGCTTTGTCATTCAGAGTCACAACACATATAGAGAGGGAAGGGCAAGCGAACCATTTGGCTGGAAAGCCCCGAAAAATAGAATCACTGTTCGGTGTCGAGGTCTTGTCTCTTTCTCAGAAGTGGCAACCCACAACGGACAACGTTGAAACTCTTAGCGTGCTCGGCGACCCAGAGAGTTCACTTCTGTTTAGACTTTTTTTCTCTTTAAAATTGTGAACCGTATTTAGAAAGGTTGTGTCTATAATAACCAGGCAAAGATGCATGTGTTTACACAGTTCCTTCCCAAACTAGGTGTCCAAAGTTTGGAACCCGGGTTTCTGTAGTGACAAGGCAGAACCGTATGGGGACGGCTTGAACCCCGAAATGTGTGTCTTTATGGCGGGGTGGTCAGTGTTAATGGGGTCTAAATTAACAAGACATGACTGTATTGCTTTCGTTTGTTCCAATTCAAGAGCTTAGCTCACGCAACTCAGTAACTTCCCGCACAGTATAGCAGAAACGAGCAGAAAATTGAGACGATCTATATATGCGCAAGCTAGAGGCTAAGTAACGTAGCACGTCCCCCAAACGACCTCGAGAGCTGACAAAGAATAACAATGACGTCAACGCAGATGCCTAAAATAACCTCACAATTCCTTGGCCACGTGCTACAACTTTCCATCTATCTATGTATGAAAAGCGCTCTCTCTCTCTCTCTCTTGGATATTTCCACACAACGGCCGTTTGATATCCGATAGAATCATAGCGCACTTCCCCCGACTACGGAACCGAGGCGTGCAGCGCACCGTGACGAGCAGCGGACAAGCCGGCAACGGCAACGTGCGAGCTTTTCACTTTCTCTCGTTGAAAGGGCCTTGGGAGGATGAAAAGAAAGCCAAGACCATTGAACACGTGTGTGTTCTTTCAGCTTGCGCAAGCAATACCTTGTCTATCAAGAGGCGTGATGGGGAGGGCGCGCGCAGCGACGGAGGTCACTGCTGCAGAAGCCTCGAGGGCATCTAAACAACAACGATGGCAACGTGCATCATGCCCCGGACGCCCGGTGACGACGCGGACGACGATCAGATGACCCGCCTTCCCTCTCTCGGTTCCAACGGGCCTTCCCGGTCGGCCTTGGCCCCTCCGGCTTCGGGGAAACACCGCACGAGACCGCCTTTATAAGGCGAGTCGAGGACCGCTGAGAACCGCAGTCCTGTTGCACTCCTCCAGAACTACAGGTGAGTGACTCCAGGCTATAGGGTCTTGACAATGTTCCCGAACCTACCTTAGCCCACTTTGCTCTAAGCGGGAGGTATTCCCCTGCCTCGGGTCTCATTGCGAGTGCTTTCGAAGAGACATGTGCGACTGTCTTATGGGTAGTTACAACCGGTAAATGACTCGAGGCTAATGTCTCATTGATGGACGTTTGCTACCTTAGCGAGCAGTGGGAAGTCACCCCCACCTGCGGTCTCATTGGGGTATTGTTGTGATTGCTTTCGATGAGATCCCTGCTAATGTCTTGTGGGTAGTATTGAGAATTTTGAGTCTCGACCTAGTCCATCCTGGTGCATCCGCGTTCTTGTCATGGTTATTTGGTCGGATGAGCTTACCGAGTAGTATTATTGATCGGGCTTGATCAGGAAGGAATTCTTAAGAGATCATTGATAATACTTAATATCCACAATCCTTAACTTAATCTTGAATTAATATAATGTTTCTGACCGCAACTTCTTGAGGACCAGGCCTTAAGGTAATGACTATAGAAAGCTTGCCAAACATGGTCTCGACCTCTAGAGTCAAATAATTAAGTTTCTACTTGGCATATAACAAGGGGCATTACTGAAATGAGGCAATCCCTTTATCGTGTTCCTCGCCTCTGCAGTCTTATGCTATTTATTTTCTCTACGTTCATACAAATGGGTGGAGGGAAGATGAGCCTGGTCCTTCGGATACATCTAATCAAACATTCTTCATTTTTCTTCCAGCTGTGATCAGTGCGATGCAAAACATTCCCAGATAAATTGCCAGGCATATTCATTTGAGAAAACATGGTATATAATGGTCCTTTTAGGGACGAGTGAATTTTTTCGCTCAGGTTTTTACAGGGATAATGTAGGACGCTTCGATTCCGAGATAACACCATCGTGCAAAATCTACAAGAATCTATAAAAAAATTACCAGATATAAATATAAAACCAATTCCGATCCTAACCTCTCAAAAACAAGCAATAATTAAAAATACATAGACAAGTAATGTTAGACCAAGTCTTGTAAAGCATACTTTTTAATCTGAGTTTGCAAAGAAGTTTTCTGCACCAGCACACTGAATAGATTTCACTCCTTCCCATTCCATAAATATCTGAAAGGAGGTAATTCATCTGTTCTAACTCCGTATGAGGAAGAAAACTAGTGACGTAACTCTTATCAGTGTTTGCCTTTTTCGTTGCAGAATCAACATGATGTCCTGCAAGTCCCTCCTCGTGGCCCTCGTGGTCCTGGCGGCCCTGTGCAGCCTCGCCGCCGCCCAGTTCGGCTACGGAGGCTACGGCCGCGGAGGCTACGGAGGTTACGGCCGTGGATTCGGCGGAGGCTACGGCCGCGGATTCGGCGGAGGCTACGGCCGCGGTTTCGGCGGAGGTTATGGCCGTGGATTCGGTGGCTATGGTCGCGGATTCTACGGTTGAGCAACGACTTCGATAGCGACGACGATTTGAATGTGCCACACAAGACCACGCGGGGAAGCATGGAAGGAGCAGAGTCTGCTGAGAAGAAGAAAACAAATAAATTATTTCCTCACCCCCCAACACGGACTCGCAGATTCTTCTTAATCGGAGGGCCGATTTGGTTTTTTCTAACGTACTCATATGATCAGGCCTATTTGTTTTCTGTTGAAAGCTTCACAACTGTCACTACTGTTAGGCTGATAAGAAGAAGCTAGGTGTGTGCGTATAATGGTTTGAATCAGGTAACGGTACCGGTGCCTTCACAGTTAAAGGGTGAACCGCAACCGTCATTGGTAACGGTCTGTCGGATGTTTAATTTTTCAGCCTGTGTGCCTATTTACTAAAGTAGCCTAGAATTGCTAAAGTAGCCTATGTTTAAGCTCATTCATGTAAGTATCACCTACTTGCAAGTTCCACCACCTCTCACTGCAAACCAACTTCCCCATCGCCCAAAAACAAATGGAACAAATTACCCGACCACATAACTACTGTAAGCAAAACTATAACACCTGGAACACCGCAATCACTGCCATTTCTACTTTGAACTCTCATAACTAGCTAGGGAGAACTTTCATACCCGTTCTTTTATTTATTTATTTATTTATACTGTCAGCCCTTGCAGCCCTTGCAACCCTTGTCAGCTCTTGCAACCCCTGCAACTGCCCTTGCAGGGCTGTTGCAGGGGTTGCAATGCACTGTAAAAAAGGAAAACATTCATGTACACACAATTTAAAAAAAGAACATCAACACACACAAACAGATAAAAAATCGTGTTCTTTTTATGGTTTGAGAATTACTCCTACATCATCAAGCTAATTCAACCAGAATTGACAAACAACACGGCAAAATCTTCTAAACGACCAATTCCTGTATGAGAAAAAGAACTGTATAAAACCAGCGTATCCTATCAAACTTAAGAAAAAAAACTGGGACTGCGAGTAAAGACGACGCATCATTTGTGCGCGCAGTTTCCGGATTCTCTTATGCCTAATAGGCACCAGCTCGCTTGCGCCCTTCCATTCACTTCGGTATCCTATATCAGTTGTACCCCGGTGCTTTCCTGCAAAACCGCACTTCTTTTTGCGCATTCCTTTTTGGCAATACGTGCGCGTCAACTTCCCCGTACAGCCGATGGACGTATAGTCGCGAAAAGAAGACTGCGATCTACAGAATCAGTTCGGAGAGTGACAACACCTAAATAACCGTTTAATTACACTGACCATATGTTTATGATGCGTCCTCTCGGCGTTCTTGTCACAACCTCATTGGTTGCGGAGAGATCATAAGGCGCTCTAGTTTCGTCAAGCCCTACGTTTCTAAAGAGTTGTTTCATTTTTAAACTTAACAAATTTGTAACAAAAAAAAAGAAAACAAAGGCCGTGAAATTTACACTAATGCGGTTTGTGCAGGTGAGTTATACTGCGTAGAGGACTTGACATCGGGGGGCCAATAGTCACGATAAGTTGAATAATTAACTAAAATGTGTTAATTAATTATTTTTTAGTTGTGAAAACCGACATATGGTTCCAATTACAAACTTGCCGAGCGTCGTAGAAAGCCACTAGATCGGTCATTTTTAGAAATACTTTAAGCACGTGGCAGGCACAGTGATGCGCTAAAGTTATCACTCTTGCAACGGGCACAAGACCATGGGGTGAGAAGACGCAGGCGATAAGAGACGCTCCACCGTATTACGCACGTGCTCCGAGTATTTCTATTATTGACTGATTTAGTGGTTTTCGATGACGGTCTGCCAGTTTCTTATTAGAACCATAGATCTATTTTCGATAATTTAAAATGTTAATGAACATATTTTAGTTAATTATTTGATTGATAGTTCCGATTAGCTCCCTTGTCCCCGTGGCCGTATAACTCACCTGTACAAACCGCGTAAGTGTAGCTTTTACTTTCATATTATTCTGTACAGCTTAAAAGAAACAGCCTGTATAAGCGATATTCACTGGACGTCATATTTGAAGCTAACCTAGGGGACGCTAAACAACTACGAGTTACTACAACGCTACCACTACGTCATATTTAGGTGCGTTGTCCGAGGGCATTCTCAGAACTAGCTTCCATTTATCGTCTGCCAAGAACAAAGATCTACAGGACGTTTCTAAACAATATTCTGGCGTAATGTGCCTTTAGGCAGTGCATTTATCATACTCAAATTTCATGAGTGTGGGCTTCAGGGGGAAAAACAATAAGCATATATATATATATATATATATATATATATATATATATATATATATATATATATATATATATATATATATATATATATATATATATATATATATATATATATATATATATATATTATGAACAACAAAGGTAATATTTTTTTCTGGTTGAAGCTGCTACACACAGATGGCACCACGCACGCTCACACGTGCCGGATCTGCTTGAGGCCATTTGTCTTATAAGTTTACTTTTTTATGTTGTGTTATCTATCAGTAGAAACTTCAACCAGACCATTTTCCTCCCTATGAATAGAAAAAAAGAAACCACGGGCTTATTATTTTTAAAATTAGTTTCATTGTACCCGGTTTATTAATTTACTTATACGATTTCTTTTTTTACATCCGAACATTTTTTTGAAACACGGCGAAGACTAGATAAGGTAATACACGTCGTACATTCCACTCAATCAAGACCATTGACTTTGGCAGACGATAAACGGCAAGTAATTATGAGAGCATGCGCTACGAACAACCCGGTCAAACCTGGCGACCAACGGTCATTCAACCCCCTCTTCATCGCCGGTCCATACTTCGTCCTATACCTAATCTGAGCACTTCCAACGGTATGAGCCATTCAAGCTGCACCAAGAAATGCAACTTTAGGGCGTCCGGTTTTCATCCGGGCGTTTGCTATCATCGGCTCAGCCAATCAAGCACAGCGAATGTGCGATTACCTGGGATTTTTAGTGCGTGCGTGTTTGTACGCTTGTATGTCTTCCAGCCTTTGGACGCGCTCTGGCATTTGGTGAAACGCACTATACCAGACTTCTAGTTAGACTCCCCGTAACCCATACGTGGAGTCGACCACCAGGTTCAAGGCTTTCTTAATAACGTAAAAAAAACACATAATTATAGATCTTACACGAGTGTCCTGATGTGTTCGGGCTCCCATATGGAACCGGTCGGCGTCCGATCTACCTTGGTATGTGCGCCGATAACTACCGTCCTTGCCGCCTCCGCTGGGCTCTAATTCGCTCGTTGCGGACGAACGCTTCTCGGAAGCGTCCCACACCGCGGACTCTCGCTTGAACGAGAGTCGCGCAAGGTCAGCGCGCGAACAAAAGCAACGCATCAATATGGAGCGCTCAGGGAACCTTCGCTATAGGGTTCTGACGTCAGCCCCCAAAGCGAACGCCGCTTAATTATACTTGTAAGAGGTCCGGCTGGCGAAGCGGCTTCAAGAGCGATAGGCCCTACCACGTCCTTCTCTGAGTCAACTTAATTCCCCGAAGGAGTCACGAATGCCTTTTGGGCTATGACCGCTGTTCCCGACTGGATTGTGTCGCCTGGTCTCCCATACCGTCAAGGGCAGGGAGACAGGTGAGCGATACTGGGACGAAAATGAAGAGTCGGTCGAGCGAGAGGCTTCTTTGTACTTTTCTTGACTTTTATTTTGATGTTGTTGCTTAGTTTATTTTTATTTTTTACACTGGAATCGCTTAGCACGAAGGCGCCACCGTTCAGTTCTGATCCAGTGCAAGTTGTGACAGAATGTCGAGCCACGTCGGATGATGCGGTAAGCCGGGGAGTCGGTAGAGGGCGTCATACGCGGAGCCAACGCGTGTTTCATTTCTTCTTCATTTTTTCTCTATCAGCAATGTGCTTTCACGACATAGTTAATTGCTTTGGAACCGAAGCGACGTTGTCTTGTGTAGACCTCTCTGTCAACGACTTGGGCATTTATTAAACAGGAATCGCGAATATGATTTCACAAAAACCGTATTAGTGATTTAGAGGCAGTAAGTATCCTCGCTTCTAAAAAAAATAGCATAGAACAAGTTTCAAGAGTTACGAATTTTGCGAGGCTTTCTCGTCGGTTTCTCGCGCATGTGTTCCCGTCTTATTGCCTAATACACAAGATCTATGATAGGCATGATCCCAATTGGAATCTCTTCAGCAATACTTTTGTCGAAAACCACTTAGGATAATATTGCCTAATACACGAGATCTATGAAAGATATAATTCTCATGGGAATCTTTCAAGCAATACTATAATGAAAAAGAACATTGTAGAACATTGCCAAATGCACGAGATCTATAATAGGCCTAATCCCAATAGAAATCTCTCCTGCTATTCTATCGAGGAAACTACTCCAAAGAATATTGCCTAACACACGATATCTATGAAAGGCAAAATCTCCATGGGAATCTTTCCAGCAATATTATAAGTGGAAACAACTTTGGAGAATATTTCCTAATGCACAAGATTTTTGATAGGCATAATCCCAATGGGAATCTCTCCAGCAACACTATCGGAAAACGACTTTGGATAATAGTGCCTAATGCGCGGCATCAATGATAGGCATGATCCCAATAGGAATCTCTCTTGCAATACTATCGAGGAAACTACTTCAAAGAATATTGCCTAACACACGATATCTATGAAAGGCACAATCCCCATGGGAATCTTTCCAGCAATATTATAAGTGGAAACAACTTTGGAGAATATTTCCTAATGCTCAAGATTTTGATAGGCATAATCCCAATGGGAATCTCTCCAGCAACACTATCGGGAAATGACTTTTGATAATAGTGCCTAATGCGCGACATCAACGATAGGCATGATCCCAATGGGAATCTTTCCTGTAATACTATCGAGGAAACTACTTCAAAAAATATTGCCTAAAACACGATACCTAGCTATGAAAGGCATAATCCAAATGAAAATCTTTCCAGCAATATTGTAAGTGGAAACAACTTTGGAGAATATTTCCTAATGCACAAGGTCTTTGGTAGGCATAATCCCAATGGGAATCTCTCCAGCAACACTTTCGGGAAATGTCTTTGGATAATATTGCCTAATGCGCGACATCAATGATAGGAATAATCCCAATGGGAATCTCCCCAGCGATACAATTGGGGGAAAAGCTTTGAAGAATATTGCCTCATACAGCTAGGAGATCAATGATGGGCATAGTACCAGTGGGATTCTCTCCAGAAATACTATCAGCGGATTAATTTTGGAGAATATAGCTTACTACACTATATCGATGATAGGCATAATCTCAATGGGAATATCTCCAGCAACACTATCAGGAAACAACTTTGAAGAATATTGCCTAATGCGCGAGATCTATGAGAGGCACAATATCATCCCTCCAGCAACTCTATCAAGAAACGACTTTGGAGAATATTGCCTAATGCGCGCGATCTATGATAGGCATAATCTCAATGGGAATCTCTGCAGCAATACTATCGAGGAAACAACTTCGGAATCTCTTGCCTAATACTTGAGGTCTATGAAAGGCATAATCCCATAGGAATTTCTCCGGTGATACAACTAAGGTAAACGACTTCGAAGAATATTTCCTATTATACGAAACCACCTATGATAGGCACTGTTCCATTGGTAATCACTCCAGCAATACTAACATGGGAAGCAGCTTTGGAGAATATTACCTAATACGCGAGATCTAAAATAGACGTCATCCCGATGTTAATCACTCCTGCAATACTATTAGCAAAATCAACTGGAGAATAATGCGTAATAGACGAGATCTATGATACACATAATCGCCAATGGAGATCTCTCCAGCAATACTACCAGAGGAAACAACTTTACAGAATATTTCCTAATACAGGATATCTATGAGAGGCACAATCCCAGAATTCCACCTGGATCTTGTAGGGACTTCCACGAACTACAATTCCAGTTTGATTTCCAGTTCCGTAATCCAGATATTTGTAACGTTATACTGGGTTTTTCGGTAGGGATAAATATCTCTCCAGAAAAACTATTAGAAGAAACAAGTTGTAGAATATTGCACAATACACGAGATCTGACAGAGTAATCTCTATGGAAATTACTGCGGCGACACTATTAGAAAAAACAGGGTTGGAGAATATTGTCTAATACACGAGATCTATAATGGACATCATCCCGATGGCGAACATTCCAGCAATATTATTAGAGGACACCACTTCGGAGAATATTGCTTACTACACGAGATCTATCACAGACATAATAATAATGAGAATTTCTCCTGCAACACTATCAGGAAACGACTTTGGAGAATATTTCCTAATACGCGAGATCTATGAAAGGCTTAATCCCACTGGAAATCTTTCCAGCAATACTATCGAGGAAACTACTTCAGAGAATATATATTGCTTAATACTCGAGACATATAAAGACTCACAATGGGAATCTCGCTTCAGTAACACTATCAGAAAACAAATTTGGAGAATATTGCATAATACACGAGATCTATGAAAGTCATAATCATAATGGGAATCTCTCCAGCAACAGTATCAGAAAACAAATTTGGAAAATATTGCCTAATACACGAGATCTATGAAAACCCAATGAGAACCTCTCCGGCTTAACTACAAATGGAAACAACTTCAAAGAATATTTCATAATACACGAGACATACGATAGATACAATTCCAGTGGGAATCTCTTCAACAACACTATCGGGGGAAACAACTTTGAAGAATATTGCCTAATGCTTAAGGTCCATGATAGGCAGAATCTCTTTGGCGATAATATAAGGCAGTGGTCTCCAAACTTTTTGGCTAAGGGGCTGGATCAGGGATCTGTCGCGGTCTCGAGGGCCGGGAAATAAATAAGTAAATACAAATAAGGGAACAGCAAATAAATATCGTATATAATCGTTTAAATACAAAATTGTTTAGAGTAGCCATGAAATTATATTAAAATGTAATTTAGCTAAGAATAGCATTACACTATTTTTGGGACAAATAAAACTAATCAATCGAAGCGCCTAGGAACTTTGGCATGTTCACAAAGGGCCCAACACTAATCAGAATGGTAGAACAGATGCTGACAATATGCAACAGTCATATATTATGCTGTCATAAAATCTATGCTGCAACAGAAAGGAATTGCAGCATACTCAGCTGTAGAGTTCAGTACAGCAACGTTTATCGCTGGACACGTCAGTCGAACTGTTCGACTGACGTGTTCAGCGATACATGTTGCTGTATTGTCATACTGTTTATTTGTTTTTCGGGTTTTCCATCTGCCTTTGTCGCAATAGACACTACTAAAACTAGAATAAAAACAAGGCCGTTAAAGCGGTGTTGTACACGTTACTCCTCAAAAGTAACGAGATACCGTTACTCGTTACTTGGCCTTAAAAGTAACTAAATACCGTTACTCGTTCCTTTTCTGAAAAAGTAACTAAATACGTTACCGAAAATAGTAACTATATACAAGTAACTCGTTACTTGTAACGCGTTACGTACATGTCTGCTCCAGATATACTAGCTCCATAAGTACCATCAGAAATACAATTACAGCATTAATAATATAAAATTCGAAAGCTCTTTAATTAGTTCAAACGCCGGTGTGCTTCATGCAAAGCTATTTTCGGGGGTTGAGTCTTATTAGAAACAGTAACTGTCTGCTATCAACGGTATAAGCCCGGCAGTGCGCAAAACAAAAATGTGAAAATAATTCAGATAATACAAAAATTTCAAACCAGTTTCACACAGCTTAAACCAAATGAAATGCTAGCGGCATCTGCTGGCAGACTTTGAAACCTCACGTCACACAAATTTTGCACGTCGTTCTAAGAAAGTCGGATAGATGGCGCTAAGACTCCAGGAGAAGCAATAAGGTGCCTCCATTTGCCGGCAGATGGAGGCGCCCTAGGAAGCAAATTCAGCGGATTCCAAATTCTACTTGGGCTGTTAGCGCGTCCGCCCGAAACGTCGTGTATTCTTTCCTGTCCACGTTCTTTTTTTAGAGTAGCACAGGGTGTCGCGAACTTTTGTCGAACCGGATTTTTAGGTCGAACTTTCGGGCTTCGACTGGGTCGAACCGGTTCGACGAACTTTCGAACTTTTCACCAGATTCGACCGGTTCGACTTTGTGGACAGTGTAGCCAGACCTTGATTCAAGCAAGTCTAGATTTGGAGAATTTTTTTTATGCAAAGGGTTATTTTATTTTATGAACAGTTGTAATTAAAAGAAACCAATTCTAATCACCGAAGAAGTTAATAACTTAATTTTTTATACTGTTTTAACTGAAATAAGCAATCAGCGGTGCCCTTAATTCATATCTTAGCCCTCACCATTCAATCCGAAGCGAACTGGCCAGCCTGTCGCGCATGCGCACACGAGTCGAACCTCAATACAAGGTTCGTCGAAATTTCCACCAAAAGTTCGAAAAGTCGAACCTGGTCGAACTCGAACCTCGGCCGGTTCGCGACACCCCTAAGCACAACCATATATTTCCGATTCCGGTTTGAGTTCAATCCGATTTGACTTTTTCGAACTTTTAAGTTTCAACTCGATGTTCGACATCCGTTGGTCAGAAGTTTGACTATTTTTTCGCATGCGCGGCAATTAGAACTTAGAAGCAGGCTGGCACCACCTGGCGGAGGTAGGTTGATGCATCGTAAGAAACTAAACTATTATAATCTTAATATCTGCTTTTATGCTGAGTAAGCATGTGTAGTTATACTTTCAAAATAAAAACAGACTATCTTATTAATAATGCATCCCCAGAATGTTCTTTTTCTTTTTTGTAGAAATTTGGCAACATTGCGCAAAAAGTCGAAATTTGTCGGATGTCTGCCAAAAGGTTGAGGGTTCGCCAAACCAGTCGAACTTTGAGTTCGAGAAAACTTGGAAAGTTCGCCAAACCAGTCGAACGTCGGGTTCGACAAAAATCGAAGGTTCGCCAAACCTGTCGACCTTTGAGTTCCACAAAAGTCCGAAGGTTCGCCGACACCAGCCGAACCTCGGTTCGACAAATGTTCGCGGCATCACCAGTTTCTACCCTCGTTTTTGTTGCTCTCTTCGTCGCAAAAACTCGTTTCTCTCTCCCACCCCGACCGAAAGAAAGCTCTGCACGCTCCAACGCACAGCTTTATATAAAACGAGTGCAGCGTATTTTTATTTAATTGTTACGTGTTCGAAACGTGTTTTAGAAACCGTCGACCACTGAAAACGGCTCCCTCGAAATCAGGTCACTTGCACGCGTGAGTTTCGATTTCATGAAGGGGAAAAAAGAGAGCAGACGACTCCCAGGAAAGAAAGCTTTCGCGTCCCACTCGTGTTGTATGGAGCCTGGAACGCGCCTCCGGCTGGTGTGTCCACACCGCGTCCCAAAAAGTGGTTCCTCGATGTCCGCCTGGTGACGTCACACAAGTGTCATGCTGTCGCCGGCCGCGATCCTGGCGGCGTCACAACAGCTGTTGTATGTGTGGCAGACGCCTGTTCTGCTGCAGGTCGTTCGCCAACTTGACAGTCCACGGAAGCTTTGGAGGCCAGGAGTTGGACGCCGAGATGACAGCGACACTCTCGCGCACTCCTACTTTTTGTTTGGGCGTCTAGCGCCAACCGCCAGGATCACGACATCCGACAGTACGCATACGCCAGCTACTGTGACGTCACGTGTTTCAACTTGGGGTTCACTTTTGATGCATGGGCGGGATAGCACGCTGAACACACCGCTCAAAGACGCATTGCAGGAAGCGTGTTCGTGCTTTCGCCGCAGTGTTCGTAGGTCCGTATAAACTAGGGGTCTCCAAACGTTGGCCCGAGGGCCAAATCCGGGTTGTGGAGGTCTTCCGGCCCGCACGTGGCTGGCCGTGGTCCTTCCAATGTAGCCGGCCCGCGGCCCGCTTCCAGCAAGCTAGCTGCTACCAGCGCAAAAAATAACTAAAACACCACAAAAAAAAAAACAGAGAACCGTTATCGTAACGCTTGTTTGTTATTATTCATTGGACATTGTCATCACCAGCATCAACATTATCAGTTCCCTGTTCTATATTCGGCACACTAGGAATGTTAGAATTCCCTTCCCTATCCCATATATTTTGCTTAGTGTCCAGTGTCGTATCTATTGCATATTGTCAGCATTACTTCTGCTATTCTCTTTAGTTTTCTCTCTCCTGTGTGAATATGCCAAGGTTCCTATGCGCTTTGATTAATGCCTTGTGAGTTTTCTGGGTTCCAATTAACGTGTAATGTCATAATTCGCTAAATATTGATTTTCGAAATAAAGTATATGTATTCATCCACCTCCAATTTTACTATTTATTTTGTATTAATGCTTACAATAAATATTAATTTTGTATCTATATGCTTACTTTAATGCATTGATTTATCACTGAGTATATCTGTTCCTACATCGTTCATTTTTAGTCTCTGTACATTTTTCTCGGCACCTCGGGACAGGCAACGCTATGCCCCGATCCTGCACCCTTATTCAAAATGTTTGGAGACGCCTGCTTTGCGGAGAGCAAGTCGTCTGCTTCGTGCGGATAAGTTGTGGTGACGTCAGAACGACGCCGAGCTCTGATTGGCTTTGATGAGAAGGATAGTGGGTAGACCTCAATGTTAGATGCCTTGATGCCTACCCACTATTTTTTTTCAATCAGCCAACGAGAGCTCGACGTTGTGACATAATTGCAACCCATGTCCAAGAAGCAGACGAAATTGCGCTCCGCATAGACCAACGCGCGCCTCTGACGTCACGCGGTTGCGGTGGCGCTGCTGTCTTTACGGCGCATGCGCACACACTCCACCTCCCTAGATTATGATTTCTGCGCATGCGCAGTGCCCACACCTGGGATGGGCAAATGCGGGCTTCTTTGTAGGCAGCGCGTTGGCGTATAGCGCTACTACCAGATTAGTAACGCTGATCCGCGAAGCGGATCTGGTCGTTTTGTCGATCACTGTATCGGGTAACATGTATCACCTTTATAAGAAGAGAAAGATTTAGTAAGTCATTGTTTCTTCTGAGTTTTCCTTTTCTTTTTAGTTCACTATGCGGAGCGCAAGTTCGTCTGCTTCTTCTGCAGGGGTTGTGGTGACGTCAGAACGCCGGGCTCTGATTGGCTCTGATTGGAAGGATAGTGGGTAGACCTCAAGGCAGCTTGCTTTGAGGTCTACCCACTATCCTCAGATCAGAGCCAATCAGAGCTCGGCGTTCTGACGTCATCACAGTTCCTGCAGAAGACAGACGAATTTGCTCTACGCATAAACCTATAACTCAGCAGAGAGTGGTTTGCAGAAATCATGGCATGTTGTTTGATAGAGTCTAACTAGCTCAAATTTATTTTATTGAAGTTTAAGCTAGAACAGATTGACTTTTTCACTAGATCTGTTTTTTAAGAATGGCCGCTTGATATAGACATTTTGCCTATTTTATCATTATTTGCTTTAAAGACAAAATAAATGACATTAGAAAGAATAAATAAAATGATACACAAACGGTAAATATAATTGTTAATTGGGGGAATTGGTCTTAGTTTTTATTGGTTTCGAATGGTGTTTATTGATTTGTACTCTTTCTTTTTTTATTCTGCACCTTGCGTTTGGAGCAAGGCGCATGACTTGTCCCCGAATTATCTGATACTATATTTGCATCAGGTACTGCGCAATTAGGCTGAAAATACAACAAAAAAGTCGAGTGAAAGGAGCAGCGCTAGGCGCAGTACCCGTTCCATTACTTTTTTTATATGTCAACGAAATAGCTTAGATGACACAGTGACTGCATGTGCCCACAGAAACTACAAACTGGCCGTAAAGACGACACAGGATGGTATTTATTATAGGGACTTTTAGCAAACCGTTAGCGTCACGGTATCACCCTGGCGCGGGCTTAAAAAGCATTCTTCAGTGCGGTACGCAGAACGCGGTAACGGTTTGCTAAAAGTCCCTATTCTGTAACGGTCACGTAAAAATCACAAAAATCGGAAATTTTAAAAAAAGATGCATGGGAGTCCTGCTTTAGAGACAAAAGCAAGAAACAAAAGTAGCTAAATTGGTCATGAAAATGCACGATCAGAATTGCAACAGCTGCCTATTCCTTGCGCTGAGGTAAGCTGAAAATATCAGATACCTTGGTATGCAGATTGATAAGCATCTTGAATGGAATCTTTATGAAAAACAGGTTTGTACACTATACTAGGAATATTAACGGCATATCTACGTATCTCATCCAAGTTTCCGGCCCTCGGTTCCATACTTAGAATTAATATGCGACTCATTAGGGAAGACCGAACCGGAATACGGACTAACAGTTTATGGACACCGTGCCAAATATCTACAACTGAAAGGAGAACAGACTCAGAACAAGACACTCAGAAATATGAGTTGTCAAAGCGAGGAAGCTGATCTATCAGCGTATAAAGGTGTAGAAACTAAGGAGAAGTAGGAAGAGGCGAAAGCGCGGGCGGAGACGTCAAAACACTGAGCTCTGGTTGGAACGATTAGGGGTAGATGCAAAGCTAGCAGCCTTTCTCTTTACTCACCCTTGGAACGCGTTCGACGAATGCAGTGGAGACGAAAGCAGCTACGAAACCATGCAGAGTTCGGTGTTCTCCCGCAGTTTTATCGCCGTATATGCGTACAAAACTAAAAACGCCGCCTCAAAAAAAAAAAATCCTAATTATCTTTTTTTTATATTTTGAATTGGAAGTAGCAAAGAATGTAAATTTGGCCAGCTGTATTTTTTTTTTAACAAAACACGAAGGTAAAGAAGTGGGCAAGGGCACCTTGTCCAATCCTTTACTTTTTGATTTTTGTTTAAAAAAATAGTTGCCTCATTTACAAATGAACCAACTAGCTCAAAAAAAAAGTAACGTAACGAAGAATGTTTGTATAAAATAAAAGTGATATTAAACCATCACCACATACAAGATAAGGAGTGGTACCAAAAGCTATTATGGGCCTAAGAGTTCCCATACCCTGAAGGAAGATCTACTGAAGAAAAAAAATCCAACAGCAATAAAACAATTAATAAACAAAGAAACAAATTAATACAAGAAAAAGAAACAGATAAGAAGAATATATTAATCATCTCTCCAACTGCGTATGCTCTACCGATTTTTATTTCTTGCGTACATCGGTTGGATACCGTTCCTTGAGTAATTCGAACCAGTGTCACTTTACTCTTTGTGCAGTGTGTAATTAATTAATTAAACCTGATACCTAAATTTTTTGTTGTTTTATTTTAATGGAAGGCAAACTTTTTATACCTCGTTCTGAGTTGTTGTTTTCATCCACGATATGCAAACGGTATTCATTTTATAAAAACGTGTTCTGGGGTTTATATATATTTTATTATGATTATTACTATCTTTGTGTAAAATATCTTATTGTATTACACTCTACTGCATTGTATAACTCAATGCTCATGAACGTTCTGCAAATCTATATTGTTTTTTTTTTACGTTCATCCGCAAGACATTCCGTTAAACATATATTTTAGCTGATTTCTCATTTACTCCTCAAAACCCCTTGAATGTGGCATGACATTTTGTTTTTAAACCTCGCCCCTTTTTGAGCTTTCTCCGCAATACCGCCGCGAAGCCTTTGAAAAATACCAAGTATAATTAAACGAGACGTGTCGTAAAAGAAAAAGTGGTAAGAGCCTTTTTTGGAAAAAGCAAGCTCGTAGCTTTTTGTTGTGATGTTTCTTACACGAGCGTTTGTGCATATCCCCCGTCTCGACAAAGGCTTTGAGCTTGTATGCACAGCATAGACATATTGAAAAGAGACACATTTCATATGCGTATAATTTGTCTAACCAGAACTGTACACATTATATAAGGCGTATATTCGTTCTTGTTTGATATTGCGTGTTCTTGCATGTTTATTGACCAAATCTATGTAATTCTATTTTTGACTAGTGAACTTCTTACATATTTTTATTGTGTATTACGATTAAAAGACAGATAGCACAAATAGATCATGTGTTGTTCTTGAATGAAGCAGGATGTGTTAACAGTTTTGACACGTCGCGCTCTGTGCGAAATATCATGTCCCTGTTTCGACTTTGTCCCTGGTGTTCATGTCGCCAGATTAGACATTCATTTCCTACATTCATAAGACTGCAGTGTACGTAAAGTATTTCATGACTATACTTCGTTTCGGCTTAAGTCCAGACGCAGCCTGACCTGATGGGACCAATCAGACACCATCAAAAGCGCACCGTCATGGTGTTCGTCATGTTTCTGTACGTCTTCCATCGTCGCTGACCGAGTCATAAACAACAAAAAGAAAGCCAAGTGACTTGCACTTTTGACGCTGCTTCATCGGTCCTATTAGCTCGTACCGTTGGCTGGGTCTTGACTTAAGCTGACACAAAGTATATCATAATATGCGACAGCAATGAGATTTTAAATACATTGCTGTTGTTGTTGTTGTTTTGAAGAGCACATTTATTTTTATTATTATTATGACGAGTGGTTCCGTTCTCGTGCTCCTCTTGTTCCCAAAAACTGTGTTTTTGTGTTTGTGTGTGTGTGTGTGTGTGTGGGGGGGGGGGGGGGAGGGGTTCAAGCTACATCTTTTATTTGTATAATTGTATCAGTTTTCTATTTCCGCCTCCTGGCGAGGAGATCGAAGAGCAGGTGGCGCTTTGTCCAGACTGTTTTCCACGGAGTTTTGTTTCTGCCCAACATACGGTCTGTTCACTTGATTCCTTGCATACACGCATCCGCCGAGTGCGGGGCACAGATTGGAGTTGTTTTCATTGCTCGGTCTGGTTCCACAAGCCCCAGCTGGCATTAATCAGTCACGCCCGATACTCAACTCTACGGCTTCACATTTTGAGTAAAAACTACCGCTATTATCACAACTATTATTAATCACGCGGACATATTCACGAAGGGAATATGGAAATCCATACTTCATTTTTCCGCGGTGGGACACAATATAAATAGAAGGTAGCTAACCCAGCGAAGGTCGAGGGCCTGCATTCTCCGCGTGTGTCTGCATCCGCCTACAACCATCAAAGTCAATCGGGCGTCGCGAGCGACACGGTGTGCTCTTTCTCTGAGCAAGCGTGCGTTTCCTTCCCCGTATACTGCCTTGCAAAGGTGGAGTAAAGCGGAGGCATGCACTCCTCGGTAGAGACCTGAAAAGTGGAACGGTACATTCCTTTATTCCCCACACCTTATTGGTTCAGCCCAAAAGATCGAAGCGGCTGGCTAGGATCATCCTCAGCAGCTTATGGCGAAATTCGGCAACAAAGAACGCCGCGATTGGCCACGCTTGTAGCCTAGGCTTCAATGGCAGCCAATGCGTAGAGCCAGTCGTCTGCTTCTTTTGCAGGAGTCGCTGTGACGTCAGAACGACGTCGGGCTCTGATTGGCTCAGATCGAAGGAATAGTGGGTAGACCTCAAAGCATGCTGCCTTGCATGTCTACCAACTATACTTCATTCAGAACCAATCAGAGCTCGACGTCGTGCTGACGTCACCACAACCCCTGCAAAAGAAGCAGACGAACTTGCCCTCCTCACTGGCTTGTTACCGAGGCAAGAACTGTCTATAGTCACCGAGCATGTGGTACGCATGCGCGTCGTCTAATATTCCGGAGAAGAGGGCTCCTGCGCATGCCCAGAACGGCTTCCACAGCCCAGTATGCAGACAAAGATTCCAGCGTCCAGAAGTCTGTTATTGGACCGGTCTACTATATGCGGTGAGCGGAAGCAACTCTACTCATTTCTTGAACGCGTTCGAGCAGTGAGCTCAAGCAAAGGTGGCTAACCTTTGCCTCCATCCACTATGTTCCCGATAAGAGCTCTGACACCCCCGTGCGCTTTCAACTCCTCCTCTTCCTCAGTTTCTTACCGCCGCCATGAGCTAGCGTCTCAGCTAGCAGTCGCTAACCAGAGATTTAAATATAAAAAATAAACGTGTCGCCAGGAAAAAAAGGACAGAAAAAAAAGTCCGGAAAATCGACTTAAAAAAGGACCGCGCACTTGTCGCAGTTTTCCTTCTCGGATGCTGCATGCAAAAGCGATGCCCTTGCCGCTGTAGAGAGACGGGAAAGCGCACCAAGGTCAACAGACCAATCCAGGACGCGATGGTAACTCTCTGCCCTTCCTGGGCCTTTTTTGGTATACTTTTAGTTTGTCTCCGCCGCACATGAGACCAGCACTAGTCCAAATGACAACGATAAAGTGCAACAGCAGCAAAAAAAGAAAGAAATAAGACAGGTTACAAAAAAGAAAAAAGAATAAGTCTACCAGATCACCTTTCTACTTCGCATTCCTCCTTGCGTCGAGGCTAGCCCAAGTTCGAGCGAGTCAAGGGGAGCCCAGTTCGCAGAAGGAAATGTCTCAATCGCTCCCGATGTACGAAATGCTCTCTCGATCCCCCGAAGGCAGATACAACTCCGACAAGTCGAGCCGAGTCCGCTCATACGACGGAACAGTGTTCCGAGAAGGCGAGGAAGACTGCTCTACCTGGACCATATGCCGCCGTAATACAATACATAACATACTACTATAAGAACTATCGGGGTTCGATTGAAATGCGAACACTAGAGCGCGTGGCCGTCGCCAGATGCTGCGCCTCCTGGAGGCCTCTAGAAACTGATAAAACTGCGGGGTGGAGAGTAGGGTGTTCGTCCTACTGCGATGTGTTTGAACCTCGCTCAGCAGAACCCAAGCTTCCATGCTGCGCCGGTGGTGCGCTGGAAGTTCCGTCATCTGTTCGCAATTCACTCGAACGCGATTGTAATGATACGCATAATAACACCCGATAATAATAATACACATACAGTATACATAATAACACCTGATATTTATAATACACATACAGTACACATAATGACACACATAAAATATAGTGCGCGTACAACTAACAAAGCAGAGTGACGCGTTTACTGGTATCCTTGTGTGCTTTCTTTCGCATTACTTCATTCAATGTGTTTTTTTTTTAGGTCAGGTTCTTTCGCGTACAAATTAAACTTAAACTTTCGGTTGTTTCTGTGGTCACCGACATGTTCAGAAACCCAGGTGCACGCTTTTTGCATTGCGATTTGTTGTTCGCGGTGTTCAATCGGAAAATACCGCAATCCCATAGCGTGTGAAGCTCAAATAAGATGTCCGGGACGTTCCCCGCCTTGCGTTGCTGGCGTGTATCCTCACTAAATTATTGTAATACAGTATTGTGAAATCTTGACTTCAATATGCGGAAAATGCTTTATGACACCGCAGCAACAACATCTAATTTGTTTTCTCGTTGCCATTAAAAATGCCATCGTTTCTTTTTTTTTCTCTCTTTGCACACAAGAGATTTTGAACGACATTCATTTGTAAAACACTTGGTGTCTTGCCTTTCTGCCGCAGCCATAAGGAAACTAAAACGAACAACTGGCTCGACTGGCACATGGAAAAGAAATCTCTCAACAATCCTTGTTTAGAAGAAAGTGTTTTCGTCGCTGCATTCACCTTGGATTCACTCAAAATTCCAGTCTCAGGGACAGCTTCTTTGCCAAGTGCCGTATACTAACCGGAGAGCCGTTACAATAAGCGAGAAACGTCGTGCGGTGATCCCAAGAATGCGCATGACGAGCGCGTGCGATGCAGTGATTGCTCGCAACACATGATAACAATTCTGCGTTCGCTATACCCGGACACCCCTGTATAATTCAATGCGAGCGGAGTTTCTGCGAAAGGACACCTGTACCATTGCCGCTCGGTTAGCTGGCTGTAGGTGCACTGCGCATATTGAAATTTCAAGGGAAAAAACACTCCGCAATGCGTGAGTGGAATTTATAACCGAATAACCTTAGTACATGCTTCCTTTATAGCACCTGTTCACGGGCAAACCAGCAAACCGAATAACCTTAGTACATGCTTCTTTTATAGCACCTGTTCACGGGCAAACTAGTTTGATGCAGTACGACATTAAACGACTTTATTATCAGCGCGCTAGTGACGCGCACTAGCCCACATTTCGTGCACCCGGATAATGTGTTTCTTTATTAGTCAACCGATTGCAATAGCTAGCTTAAGAGACGTCAAATGTGATAACATATCTGTCGGTCGAATATTTTACGGTGTTTATTTGTAAGTGAAACCGGCGGATGTTTTTCGGTGCTTAAGTATTTACTTTTAGAATATCGATGTAGTTTAGGGATCCGGGACTATCGGTGAAAACATTGTCATGAAAAACTAAGAGTTAAACTCCAAAAAGCGTGTGACTTCGAAGAAAACAGTCCTACCTGGTGCAAATATTTCCAGAAATCGATATTCTTCGGTTTTAACCGGTATTGTATTTTTGGCACCAACGGATGTTTATCTGTGCATTCAGGTTAAAATCGGAGGGTCTAGAGCCTGCATATTAGCTACTAATCCAGTCAATATGTTTTTAGAACCTACAAACACTTTTTGACTGAAATACTCAAGCCATAGCTTTGAGCGCCTCTACCGAAGGAGCCCAATATCCAGAACCAATTTAGAAACCATCGCGGGTGTGAAACAGCACCGAAAATATTTGTTTCTGAATCATAGTGCAGTTTGACCTTGTAAAAAAAATAACTTGAATTAGCACCACCGAAGCAAAATTAAAGGTAAATCTTTTTAAGCAAAATTCTTTACACTTTTGGGACCTAATATTAATCTCCAGGAGCTGGGCCTTTGGGGTGTTCAAGGGCCTATCTTTTATGCCTTCTAAATCCAGTTCTCGGCATCGAGGTCAGTTACTTCGTGCAAGCAAAAACATGTTTCTTTACATACCTTCATCGTGGAGTACAAAACCCAACCCTACTTAGACATTCCTGCTTAACACGTACTAAAATGATCTATGTAGTACGGCCTTAAGAGATAGATATGCCAAAGAGTAGGAAACTTACAGCTTTCTATAAATACTGCTGCAGAAAGAAACAATAGGCACATATCACCTTGAAAACATATCACCTTGAAAAAACATAGATTTGGCAAAAATTCATTTTTACTCAACGGAAGTCAAGTTCAAAACAGCAGCCTATTTGGCAAACTGCCACTACCTTCACATAGCCAATTTAACCACTTCTTTTTTAGTGCATGACGTGTCGTCTTTCGGCTGCTCTCTTAGCAAGCGTTGAATCAACAAAAAAAAAGATTGGGTATTTTGGCATTGTTTAGAGGGACCGTGAATCCAGCACAACCGACGTTCCGGCATATTTCCAGTACAAAAAAAAGGAAAAAAGAACATACAAAATAAGAAAGAAAGCGGCGGCGTATTCGCCCTGATTTGGGCAACCGAATAGCAGGCATGCGGTACCGGCATCTAAGTCAGTGGGCGGTCATGGACGCCCAGACTTTCCGTCCCGGGACGGGCCAAACCTTAGGACGACTTCCCCGACGCACGCGACGACCCCAGACGGAGATGACGCCCCCCAGCACCGTCTCCCGGCCGACGCCCCGAAGAGTGCGAGTCTTAAAAGGCTCAGCCCGAGGCGACGGGCCGCCAGCATGGCTGCCTTCTTTCCTGAACCCACATCGGCCTGGCCGCTGTTAGTGATCCTGCTCGCGTTAGTCCTGACTCCGCCTGGAGCTGAATCGTTTCTCCTCAAAAAGAAACTCCTTGCACTCCGCAAGCTTCCCGGGTAAGTTTACGGCTCATACATCTTGCAGTTGCACAGACGTGACGAACCATGGATCTTAATCCGTGAATCTACTGAAGATGTCGTGCCAATCGAGGGACTGGCGGTTAGTGTGGTACACTGGAGTTTCAGAAGTATTCTGATGTGGATGAGACGTTAGCTTCACTAGGCGCAGCCGGATGTGACGCAGTTTGCAGGGCTTCAGACGTTATCAGAGATTGACGCATATTAATCGACTCATTTGTCGAGGCCGGTTTTCTATTCAAGTTACCCGCACTCAGCGGTTATCTTCGCACACCACTGTACTCCATCGCCACGCACTGCATCGGGTTAGGAGCTTTAAAGTGTTTTGCCCATGCTCTCGGTAGCTTTTGTTGGCTTTACAGTTATCATGATACCTGCCGACCAATCTGCTGAACATGTATGCGCTGTAACCAAAATTCGTGGCAGTGATAGGTGGTAGCCAGCGACATATGGTTACCACTGGAGGAAGACGACGAGTAGGGTAGCAGGCAGGAATAAATTCATTCATTCCTAATCGCAATGCTGGCTGGGTTGCTCCTTACACGGTGGCAGCAAATTTAGCAGGAGCTTTCATCAGCGGTGGAGGGCAGCGACGAAACGCAGGGAAAAAGAAAAACCTGGAGAAGTTGACGACGCGGGAGTAGACCGCGAAGAACGTCAAGGAAAGCGAAGAGCAAGCAACCGCCATGGTCAGCTTGCTTCCGACGCCGAAACCTCAAGACACTACAAGAGAACTCTGGACGGCATGAAAAAGTGAATAATGGAATTCGAGCTATTTGCAGTGGTGACGAACCTGAAGGACCAGCCTAGCGACGTACACGCAGCAAGAAAGCATGCGAATTTATATAGCCCCTTCACGTTTGTAAACAAAAACCGACTGAGAGAAGATTGAAGTCTTGAAAGAAAACTTCGCGACCCACATGAAGTGAGCTATAAACCTCATATACCACGAATTTATCTTCGGCAAAAGAGATAAAAAAGAAGGTGAGGAATTTGAGGAGTAGTTGACGGAGCTGAGGGTACTCGTGCGTAACAGCGAATATGGCGACGTCGAAGAACGCATGCTTGGAAGCCGAATAATACTCGGGACTAAAGACAGACAGCTACAACAGAAGCTGATCAACGATAACTTTAGCTTCGTAACAATTCTAAAAAAGTGACTAACAAAAAAGAAAAAAACCAAATGAACAGTTTAACGAAGTTTACAGGAAATACGATAGAAAAAAGGCCCAGTATCAGTAAAGGCGCTAAGAATAGCAGACCAAGTTAGATGCCAGAGGTGAGACTTCGTTCACCGCTCGAGCACGTTCCCGGCAGCAGGCAAGCAATGCCTTAACGGTGGTGAGCTAAACTATTTTGCAAAATGCTGTAAGAATGCATCACAGACTCATGACAGCAGGCAGCGACGTCAAGGAGAGGAACAAATCACGACCCGAAAGTCCGACGAGTTGAGCGCAAACATTCTGATGACAGCAAGGAAGACTATTTGCTGTGTCATTTAGGAGTTGATAAAATCGAGAAAGAAGACCGTTGGAGCGAGACGGTAAAAATCGAGAAAGATCAGCTACGTTGTAATCTTGACACAGTAGCCAATTGCTCTGTCATTCCAGAGATACTAATCCAACAAGACAGTGCGAAAGTGCGACACAACGCTTTCGTCATTTTTCGGCCACAAAACAAAAAGCATGTTAAAAGGTAACTTTAACGGTAAAAAGATGGAACCACAACGCGAGCCAAGAGGATTTCTTTGTGGTCAAAGAAAATGTGCTCGTAGCGTTGGGTCGGCGAACTGAGTGAGAGGCTCGGAATGATCAAGCGCACTGCTTCAGTGTCCGAGAGACGCGACGACGAAAACATAGGGCCCGCCACAAACTTGCGTGACCCTGCAGGATCATACCCAGATGTTTACCACGGACTCGCACAGGTCAAAGGATTCGTGTACCACATGGAGGTGGAGCCTGGTTCAGAAGGAGTTGTACTCCCGGCAGGGAGGGTTTCGGTGGCTCTTAAAGAAAAGGTCAAGTGCGAACTTTAAGGAATGGAAAACGACGGAGTTCTCATGAAAGTCAAAAAGCCGACAGGAGAATCCAGTTTCATGGTAGTTTCTGCAAAATAAAAGCAAAGTGATCATCTGCACGGACCCGGTAGATTTGAATAAAGCTCTAAAAGTAAAGCATTACCCAATGACGACGATGAACAACATCGCCAGGCGAATCACGGGAGCGAAAGTGTTTTCAGCGCTCGACGCATCCTCAAGATTTTTGAAAGAGAGATTAACCAAGAGACTTGCAAGTAGTGCACTATGAGTACGCCGTACGGAAGGTACATATTTAAACGAATGCCAATCAGAATAACCACAGCCCCTGAAGTGTTTCAGCGTGTCATAAACGATGTTCTAGATTAACTCACCGGAACATCAGTCGTAATGGATTATATATTAGTGTGGGCCCGGCAAGAACATAATGAAAATCCCAAACATTTGTTCTAACGCTGTCGAGAAGTCAATCTACGACTCAACCTCCAAAGAACCAATTCGCCAAGATAGAAGTCCGCTACCTCGGTCAAGTGCTTACTGGGGGTGGCATTGCTGTTGATCAAGAAATAATTAGAGATGTACTGGAGGTGAGAGAACCAAAAGACCGCCAGGAACTTGGAACCTTTCTTAGAATCATGACGTACATATACCGGTCGAACTTTATACCACGACTTTCCAAGAGAGTGGCGCCACTACGGGAACTGCTCAAAAAAGAGGTAGCATGAATATAGACGGAATAGCAGCAAAACAGCTTTAAAGACCTGCGAGACTCTTTGACAAAGACGCTTGTCCTCACCTACTACACTTACGGAAAGACGATAACGTAGTCAGTCGACGCAAGCCAGCAGCGGCCTACGGGCTTCCATTACCCACGAACGAAGACCATTATAAAAGGTTTTATTGCGAAAGGTGAATTTGGACAAAGGCATACGTGTATGTCATCATCTCAAACACTTAAAACAATCTCCATGTGCAAGCGTGAAAGGGTGTGAAAATATAAAATTTTAGTATAATTTATCAAATTGTTATGAGCAACTGCACAAAGTCGTTCTTCTGAATTGGTTTTGTTGTACGATGTTGTTTAATGTTTCGGAACATGACCGCATCAAGATGCTGCAAACTTGTTCGTGTGCTCGCGCAGGGTTTGCATTTTGTACTGCACCCTTCGCTTCACCTGCACCAAACGTTGTAGCCCAGTAAGCCAGGTGCATTCAAACACTACTTCACGGAATGTTCTCAGTGAGAACACGTGGAACTTTTGTGATGGAGCAACTAATTATGATGATGACGACAACTTTATACGGGCACGCGATTGTTGAAGCCCGCCGTCATTAAATTGTACCTCGACCCGCATAGAGCCAACCCGCAACCTTGAGGACTGATGGCTGACTCGGGGAACTACCGCTTCGCCTAGTCGACCAGAACGATAAACGCCGTCACGGAAAACTTGCAGAGTTCAGTGGGTGAAACTCGTCTGGATGAGCTATTTCTTTTATGACACGTGGAGTTTCGAGTCTGTGACTGGGTCAGCGGAACTCGTAATCCTTCTCACGCACACCGCCTTCGCGTTTTCCGTACCATGTCAAGTTCGCGCATCGCTGCGCTTGCGTCTTGGCCCTCTTTTTACACAGGAAACCAAACTCGATCCTGTCTTTCTGTTTCCTTTTTTGTCTATTTATCACTGGCAGAGTCATTAGACTAACCGAAGCCAAAAGACCGAATCGAAGGTTGGACGGGGATGTATTTTTGACCAGCTGCGCCGTTCAAGACGAAAAATAAAAAGCCGTTGCCTTTCAGCACGATTAGGTTGTAGCGCGCCAATTTTGCAGCAGGGACGAGCACGGCCAGACGGCTTGCAGGGATTTTCTTGGCAACAGAAAACGACTACCCTTGGCGATGTCTCGCCTTGACTTGCCCTTGGGTCCAAACGGCCGTGACACTTTGGCGAATGGGCGATAGAAACTCTGTTGGTAATGCAAAGCTGTGACGTCATGCGTTCAAGACAAGGCGCTGTCCTGGTAGGCCCCGCTGTCGCTGGAGGTCTGGCTGCCCTATAGCAGAGCAGTCTTTGCATCCCGTGCACCTTGGTAACGACACTTCGTTGGATTTCATACAGCGAGGTCAGATGCAACCTGTCTTGCGAGTTCGGCCACAGCCCAAGCTTCGAGCGTAGGAATCAGATATGCGACAACGAATGTGACACTCCAAAAATGTGCGCCGTCATCTCGCCCTTTTCCTGGGAAAGGTGCCATGACATGGGGCTATATCCATTTATTACGAGTGTGCGAATTGTGGCTCAGTTTATAAAGCGCTGCGTCATTCATAACCAAGGGTAAGCCACGACATGCCAGCTTTCCGTGTAGTGCTAAAGGTGTGAAGCTATGCTTCGTTTCGCCATAAATCAAAACGCAGTAAATGTAATAAGTAAAAGGCTAGACGACATACAAACATACGCAGGCGCACACACTAAAAGCTCAAGATCACGGCCCATTTACTGTTCTTGGTTGGTTTAGTCGGTATAGCTAAAGTCCCCAGATAAGAGCTTCCTACAAGTAGCGAAGTAGCGACAATCTTTGAAGCGCCGACTGCGTGACGGTGCAGGTTTTAGGAAGCGAAAGGCGGCGCACACCAGAGATTTGAACTGAATGCCGCCATTTTGTTCCAGCGGAATGTGCGTTGTCATTTTAATTGGTTGTTGTTACTTGTAAAAGAAGTATCAAGGGACTTTAGGTATAGCGTATACCGCATGTCTGAAAACAATGACCGTCGTGACGTCTTTTTTTGTTTTTTTATGCTTCTTTCGGCTGGGCTCTGACTTAGAGTGAAACGAAGTACCGGAATTGCGCTGCGTCATTCGATTCGAAGCAGTGTCCGCACGGCCCTTATGGTTCGGTTTTTGTCACTTTTAAACATTAATGCAGACAGATGACAGGATAAAAAGAACCACCGATTATGACTCCCGTGATCGATCGAGTTAGTATAGAACGCGAAGTAAGGTGGGGATGATGTGACAGTGAAGCGACAGTTCTTCTGAACGCCCCGTCATTGTCAAAACGGGCAGGCGAGCCGGTGAGCTGGTGTGGAAACATGGCCATACTACGTGTCACCTTAAGTCCAGAGGCAACTGACGCTACAAGCTGATGGAACCAATCAGACGGCGCCAAACAAAAGCTTACGCACCATCGTGGTGTTCGTCATGTTTCTGTACGGGTTCTATGATCGCTGAATCAATCATATACAGAAAAGGCATCGTGACTTGCACTTTTGACGCTGCTTGATTGATCTCATTACGTCGGCTGCGTCTGGATTTAAGCTGACACCAAATATAGTAACGAATACCTTGCAAGGACAGCAGAAGCAATCTCTCACACCTACATCCTCTCATTCTGCCTTTCCGAGACAGCATATGGCTCACCGGTACAGAGATATGTGTTCGTGGTAGAAGTGCCACCGAAGTTCGAACCAGGTTTGAACAAACTTCTTACACCTTCATTGTTGTGTCATAGACTACTTCCAACGGAGTGCAAAGAAGACCCTAAATCTGTTGGAGAGGCAACGAATAACGCGGAAACATTTTACTCAACCCTTTCCAGAAAAAGTTCAACGACACCTTCAAATATTTTAACAAATATTTACCGAACAGGGCATTGGAACTGTAGCGCTTGCAAATCAGTGGCGTGTGAATATGTCCGTTCGACATATCTACATTTTTCATAGAACAGTGCGGAAACTATGTTACCGGATATGGTGCGCACTGTGTACTTCCGGTGCGAGACCAACATAGGCAGTAGTCCCGAATGTAACGAGTTAGCAAGGTAACCTAACGTCAATCCTGTGTTCGCGCCAATACTGTCACGACGTGTACAAGTCGTTCGATGTTATCTCTAAAATGGCGTTTTAAACTATCGAGTTTGGATGCGTATTTGGTAAGCTGATATCGTGTTCAAGCACACAGATGTAACCTGACAACAAACGGGGCCATATATAGTGGTGAGGGGCACCCCTCACCACTCTAGCTCGGGAAAGCAAATATAGGCCAAGAAACAAGTCTGCAAAAGGGTGCACTCAATCAAATTCCCAACGTTTCTCGCAGAGCACAACCAGCAGCTTGGCCGGCCCACCAGCCGACACCGCTTGCAGCGCCCCCGGTGGCTTGGAGTCCACCCCCGCAGCGCCCCTGGTGGCTTGGAGTCCTCCTCCCGTGCACTGGAGTCCCCCTCCGGTGTCCTGGAACCACGTGCACCCGACGCACTGGATGCCTCCTCCGCCGCCGCAACCCCAACCCGATCCGCAGCGTCAGCCGCAGGAGGTTCAGTACGCGGTGCACTGCCCCTACGAGTTGTACGTCGCCGAACAACCGCACCCACACAAGCAGCGCTGGTGACGACCAATGGTCCTGACTAGCGAATAAAACAAAATTTAACTCGCGTGCCGCGACTGGTGTACGAGAACTTCGCGTAACTCTATTACGCACTGCGGAGGGATACACCCGAAAAGAACACACGCTATACCTCGATTTCCTGCGTTACACGGAGGAAGCCAACCACGGAAAACAATAAAAGGATCCCGCCGATTAACAAGACTCAGAATAGGATTAGACCTGAAAAATGTGATGTGTGCAGGGGCAGTGAACAAGCGAAACGCCGTATGCAGTGCACATCGCTTTTTTTTTTTTTGTCTAGTTGTATATTGAGTTTTTTACTTGCTGAGATTCTTCTATTATACACGTTGAGTGGCTGCCTCCATGTAATGCAGGAAAGTAAACTCACAGACTTCTTTCGTTTTCGCAGTGCACGAGCACGATGTTTCGACGTGCTCATCTACCCTGCGAATGTCGCGGAGCAAAACTGTCTTTGCGGCCTCATCGATCGCTTAAGTCGCTTCAGAAATCGCAGTGATTGGTTCTTCTCGCGCTTTGCGGAAAAGCAGACGTACCGGATTAATCTTTTTCTAGGGGGCATAACGCGAGAAGCACCAGCGACAACGAAGTGTATATATAGGCATATCTTTCATTTTCGATGTACACCACCCAAAAAATGTCCGCAAACAACAACGGAGAGCCAATCAGAGCGATCTACGGATACCATAATAAGAAAAACGTTCGTAGAGCACAGCAGAGGGCCAATCAGAGCGACCAACGAATATCACAATCCAACAATAATATATGCCCGAAAACTACTGCTAAAACTAAATCAAAGCGATTATAAGGGCACCGCATTAAAAAAGAAAATGCTCGCAAACCGATACAGCTAGAGAGCCAACCAGAGCAATCTACTGATACCATACCTCCCCAAAAATGCCCCCAAACCCGCAACGGAGAACCAATCAGAACGATATGCGGACACCATATCGCAAAAACTGCCTGTAAATCAGAACTATGAGCAAATCAAAATAATATACAGAAACCCCCACTAAAAAAAAAAGAAGAAAAAGCCCGTACACCACAACGAAGAGTTAATCGGAGCGATCTACGAATACCACATTCTAAGAAGTTTCCTCAAACCACAACGGAGATTCAATCTACTCATTCTACGGAAAGACGTAGAAGGAAAAAAGTTTCGACTTAAAATAGAAATCTACGATCTGACATCGTGTGTGACGTAACCATGTGATGACATAATCCCGCTCGATCTCAGAGTGACCTCAATAAGGAGATTTAGTAGATCGTTCAAGTAACTCACATAACAATACCCGAAAACGATACCGTACAGGGGTTTCCCAGGATTCTAATCAAGGGGGGTGTCCCAATGGCTCGGGGGGGGGGGGGGGAGGCGATGCGAGGCGAGGTTAGATAAAATATAAAACTGTTTCTTTTTTAGTCCACTAGCTAAATTACAGACGTCTATTAACCAAATGCTCATACCCGTAATGTATGTTTCCTTTCTCTATATATACACCTGAGAGGTGGTGTTTTCTACTTAATCTGAAAAAAGAATTTTATTTTTTCCTTTTTTTCTTCTTTTTTTAGGTTCAAGGGGGGGTGTCCAGGAAAACTAGGGGGGTTCTAGGGAAATCCCTGATACCGTACGTGCTCAAAGGCGTCATCGTAGCATCGGGTATTGTCATCGGAGTTGTCGGAACGATCTACTACAACTCTCTGATGACGTCACAAACGGTACTGCCGACGCAATTCATCGCCCAGGTCTTACTTCTTGGAACGAGTCGGTGGCCATAGGTCAAAGATTTCTAACGGGAAGTAACAAACGAAAAAAAACACCTTTAAGGACGCTTTCGTTTCCGGCAGTTCACCGATACCATCTGGAAGACAAGGCGCATCATGCGTAGTCCTTGTCTCCTAAATGGTGTTGGTCCAGCACAGCCGAAGCAGCGCGCTTCTCTAAACTGCCCGAGGTGACACGACCACGTAACCGTGGACAGAACCGTCCACCAGATAACGGCAGCCTTCTGGAATGGCCCGAGAAACGGCACCCACCCCAAATTAAGAGAGAAACTTCCAGACAGCCACCGCAGTCGGCAGCGAGAGCGTCCCGTTGCTGCGGCGGCGGGCGCCCAGCCAGGTCTCGGCGAACGTAACGGTCTGAAGATGACTATCGGTCACGCGTCGCGCCCTTTCCTCTCCCACCTGGACGCAACTGGCTCGCTGATCTTGCTCGCTTCTCTCCAGGCAGCAAAGGGGGGGGGGGGGGGGGTCTGCTTTGATAGCGTCCCCACCGTCGTCGATTGCGTGAGAGCGCGAAAGAGAGAAGAACTGAGCAAAGTTACACCCTCATGCATTTTTCATCTGGTTCAACGCTTGGCGTTGCGTGCCTGATTACCGAAAAGGCGCCCGCATTGAAAGAGGCGCCATCTTGAATGCTTTGTGGGCTTCTGCATTCCAACCCCTGGTGTTGGTCACTGCACGCAGAGCACGCGTGGACATATACCGGACATGCGCGCTGCGGTTCAGCTGGTTTCTTACTGGTTTTATTATCACTTATTTATTTTTTCTTCTTCGGTCGTCGCGGTTTGGTAACGGCCTGTGTCCGGCAGACTCTCTTTTTACGTGATGGCTCTCGTGTCTGGGAAGGAACTTGAGAATGATACGACGTCGGAAGGTTAACGGAAGGTCCAAAGCGCAATGAGGTTGTTCTAGACGGACCGTGAAGGCCACGGCTCTGAAGGATCTAGGTTCGGGGGATACCCGAAATCGTTCCACCGTGACATCACCAGCTTCGGGAACATATACAAAGAAACAGCGGCTCATAAAGATAACAGTGTAACATCGAAGGAACACGTAACAGACGATATCTACGGTCTGTGCTCGCATTACGACCTGTTAGCACGACCCTGGTGTTATGAATATTTCAATCTTATCTTCCTCCTTTCAACCAGTAATGAATGAGGATCACATGAGTGCAATTCAACGAGAAAATCTCAATGGCCGCCTTTATCGAGTAAGGTAGTTTCTTTTTGTGGCTCGTGATTTGATCGGGTCGAGGTCACTTGGTTGGATCTCAGCCCAATATAATATCACACGACTATTCAACGTTCCTTATTTGTGCCATGAGCCTAACAGTGCCTGTAATTTCAAGAATGTGAGTCTCGGAGGTGCATTCCTCCTCACTTACCTGGAACTCTCAGGTCAGATTACTCCAACCGGCTTAACCATCTGGCAACTTGCTTATCTTGCTGAGCAATGTACCAAGTATTTTTCTTTACTATCTTTCATCACGTTTCTCATTTTCTCTTCTCAAATTGGTTTTTCATTTAAATGAACTCGCCAATAGATTTGTTTTGCTGCCAATGAAACATTCTTGCTCAGCAAAAGTAGTTCAGGCTTCGTTTCCGGGCAATTCACTCTGCTATACAACCCATACATGGTTTATTCTAATGGGTTGTCTCTCTTTACATTAAGTCACAACAACACCCTCGACCTTTCCCGACTCTCTGCCATTGTCGAGGAATCGTCACAACGACGCCTGCAAGTTTCGCTCGTTCTTGTTCAGGAAGCACTGAATCGAAGCATTTACACAAAAGAATTTCATTCAAGAAGGAAAATGAAATCAGGCATAATAGCAAAATTCGACATACAACTCTTCGAGAAAAAAAAATAGAGACAGATACTCTGCGGCGCACGTTGAAGATTCAGAGTCGAGGGTTCTGGCCCGGAGTGGCGACGAGGAAAGCCGGTCGTCCAGATGGGACCCGTGGAGCTTGCCGCGGCCAGGACTGACGCCGAGTCGTCCCGCTGACAGAGAGGGGGAGCCTCGTCAGCCATACGGCGGCCGGAGTCACAGGGGCACGAGCGTTGGGGTGCCCTGGGGGCTTTTTTGGGATTTTATTGCGCTCATTCGGGGCTGCGAGAACGCGGTCGACCACAGCACTCGTCCCGCGGACGTGCAAGGAGTGCGGACCCTTCCGGCGGGGCTGAGCAGTCCCTGCGGATGGGCAGAAAGCGAGTCCGGAGGAAGCGAGCGCGGCCCGGTGGCATTCCGGCCGTTCGCCGGCAGCCCCCACGTGGTCGACGTCCTTGGGCATCGGTCCAGACGGCGAGGCCGGCGGACCGGTCTCCGGCGAGGGCACGTCTCGCCACGCGGGCGGCCGGCGTCGGGCCTCCAGGTGCGGCGGGGGCGTCTACTTGCGGAAGGCGAAGTAGTCCCCGGTGGGGTCCTCCAACCACGGGTAGTTCTGGGGACATTCGACACACGTGTGGAGCCGGATTGTCTCTCCGGGCAGCTCGCGCGTCGTCAGCGGGCAGGCGTTGGGCAGACTGCAGTAAGCTTGGCCCTTGACGTCACACTTCTCCTTCCAGGGTGCAAAGTCACGGATTGAGGACAGCTCGGTGGGCTGCTGCATCCATTGCAGCACCTGAGTCATGGTGACGAAGAACACGTCGTTCTTGTCCAGGGTCTCGTCGATCCACTGGATGAACGCGTCCAGGTACTCCGGGTTGAGCTTGAGCCAGCCCGCGTGGAAGTAAAGTCCCAGTGGCGCTCTGTTGGTCTTGTAATGCCTGTCCAGGTTGTGGTTGAGGAAGTTGTAGAACTGCTCTCCCGAAATGATATTGCTACAACTGTCGACCATAGCGCAGCCGGCGAGCTCCTCGTCGAAGCTAGGGTCGTCACGTCGATCTAACTCGTTCATCACCATTTCCCAAACGGCGTGGGAGCGGCTAGGACAGTTCTGTCCGTTGCCGTGGCACTTGTGCGGCATGCGGAAGTAGAGCGTGTACGGCCACAGTGGAGGGTTGCTCAGCGGCGCCGCGATGGTGGAGTCGTACAAGAAGGCCTGCTCCTCCATCATAAAGAACTGGCTGTTGCCGCCCACGCGCAAGTAGGGCGCACGCACGCCCACGATCGAGTTGTCGGTGATGTTGGCGAACCGCTCCATGATGAGCCTGACGCCAGCCATCTCCTTGGCCCAGACTTCGGAGTTGGCCTCGGACCAGTACTTCTCGACGTGCTTGTGCCTGCGTGACAAAGCGATTGCGTCATCCCCCAGCCCGTCGCCCACATCGAAGTAGTGTCACTCCTAAAGAAGAAAAGCGGAAGCAGAGCAGTGTGGGCGAGAAGACGAGGCGTCAACCCTTTCCTGCCCGTAAGAATGCACAGCCCCCGCGAAGGGCGTTGGCAAGAAGTTGGGGGTGTAATGGCACTCACGTGATGGAATGGGCGGCCATCTCGTGGCCCCTGCGATGCAACTCCTGCACGGCCGAGTAGTTGGTGTACTTGTGGGACACGAAGAAGGTGGCCTTGATCTGGCAGCCGTTGGGGTTGTTGCGGCCCTCCTTGAAGATCTTCTCGTAGATGTCGATGTTGTTGTTGTTGATGGCGTCGTCAAAAGTGATGGTGATCATCTGCGGCACCGTATTGGGTTCCAGGCGACCGGGGATCTGGGTGCCGTCGGCTGAACAGAAGCAATCCGGCAGCACACACTGGTTCTGGTCGCAGGGTGGGGCCCGGTTAGGGTCAGTGTCCACGGTGCAGGCGTTCTCGTCCGAGCCGTCGCTGCAGTCGGGATTGCCGTTACAGAACATCTCCTTGGCAATACAGTCGCCATTGCCGCAGGCCAGCTTGCCCGTCTCACAGATCGGTTCATCCGTTGCCAGGAGGGGGCTACCAGACGGGGCTCTAGACAACGAGAGAGGAAAAGAAAGCACATTGTAGGGTAGGAAGACCCAGTGGGGCACTGAGGGGACACTCACTCTCAAGCTGCTCGCAGTTCTTCACGTTGGCCTTCCAGTCACACGTCTGCTTGTCGATGTCGAAGGCGAGGCCCGACGGACAGCGCAGAGCCAAGAGGCCCTGCACCGAACACCTGACTACATCTCGGCAGTCCTCGTCAGCTGTGAGCCGGAAGTACTCGGACGGGGAACGGCCCTTGCACAGCTCCGCGTCGTTCTCGATGTCCGTTGAGATCTGCCGCTTGACCAGTGTACTGGACAGCGACCCTGCGAGCACACCAGGTCGGCCAAAGACCGCGAGGCCACGGGGACCCTCCCTGCCTACCGTGAGGTAGCAGCAGCAGCGACAGCAGGAGCGGTACAGCGCCAGTTCCCATGACGCCAGTAGAGAAGCCCGTGCCAGCGGGTAGGCCGGCCTTTTATAGGGCCTGCTTGGCGGAGACCCCTTTCCCGCCTTTCTGGGGCAGACCGCCATTGGCCGCACAAGCGCCCACGTCAGCCGACAAAGCCAACGGCCTCGCCGCCTCCCCCGCGGCGAGCCTCGGCGGAGAGGCACAGCGCCGGGGTCTGACGGGCCCCGTCGGGCCACGGTGCAGTGCAGTTCCGCCGTTTTCACGGGGCCCCGGGGAGGGTCCTGCCGTGCGGGGGCACGCGCGCACTTCAAACATGGCCGCCCGCGTGCAATATGGCGGAGCATCGACGCCGGTGACGCTGCTATTTGTGTGCAGAACAGGTTCCATCGGCCTACGGGGAAATCCAGTTATGTAAGGTGAAAAGCCGCCGCAAGTAGGCCGAGAATCTGTGTCGCCCCGCTGCCCGTCGTCTTTGTCGGCTGTTCCGGGCGAAAGTGCCCTGCGCCGCCGCCGCCGCCGTTGCGCCCGCCCGGGGGACCGGTCCTGGCAGCCGCGGAGAGTTCATCCGAAAGGCTCGCTCGCGAGCCTCGCCCTTGAATCGACGACGCCCTATCTGGTTGTTGACTTTATGCAATCCAGTCTGGTGCGCGAAGTAACCCCCTCGTAATCCGATGCAAATCGCATGCCGAGGAAAGGGATCGCGCTTGAAGGCGAAGCTGCGGGAACGCGCCGAGCCTGTCAGCAGGACCGCCAACGCACCGCTGAGGACTTGCACACTATTAACTGCCCGAGGAGCGAAAAAAGAGAAAAAACAAAAAACATGAAAGACCAAATGTGGATCAGTAGGCTGAGCAGACAATATGGGGGGACTGGTAACGCGGCGGAGATGGGAGACTGCCAAGGTCAAGTGAGAGCGACGATCCGCCTGCTGTGGCCCCGTCCTTCGATGCACGCAAGAGCGGCCAGACGGGCGCCATTACGCCTATTACCATAAGAACATGCAGGCGCTGCGTGTAAACTTGGGACCAGTTGATTTATGATAAATAAGGAAGGAAGGAAGATAAGCAACACCAGGGACGACAAGAGGGAAGATCCTGGACACACGAAGCAGTCGTCGGGGGCGAGCGCCATCTGGGAACGGGTACGATGGTACAATGGTGGCGCTTTGATCCGCAAGTCGTCTGCCACATCGTTTGTGTGTTAACTTCCGGCATTCCAGTCCAGTCGAGACCGCCTATTTGCGTAGAGGCTAGACAGGTCACTCATAGGTACCCCTCGGGCCTCGCTCGACTTCCCGCCCGCCGTGCCTGACACAAGTATGCTTCAGGACAAATAGCAGTGAATTCAGGTAACAGCGGTTGTTTTAAATGAACTCTTCTATAGTGGGACGTTTTTAGCAATATTGATATCAGGAGCTGGAAACCAACCAGTCTTCAGAGGTGACTATAATTAACCTTGTAAATCACGAAATTCTTCTGCTGAACAGCTGCATCGCCCAGGTAGCAGCGCGATCGACGTCCGCACGAGGCAGTTCGCCTTGCGGCCGTAAGGATATCTCTCGCGTGACAAAAGCTGACGTCACTCGTCAGCTGTGCGTATACATTTTCTGACAGGACGTAGTCGTACAATGTCATTTCGTTTTCAGCGTGCAGCCTTTGAGATCAGGCACAGTATCAGTTAAAGACCATCAGAACCGATTGCCGAGACGACACTATATACGACTGTACACCGTTCACCTCTAAGCTGACTGTGCGATGAGAGCTACGTACTCACTCGACCAACCCACAGTCTCCCTTTCATCACCCGAGCCCGCTCTCTGCGTTAAAATGCACTGTTAGCTTACAGGTGAACGGAGTATACAAGAGCACTGACACGTAACTGAAACTGTTCACCTGTCCTTTCTGAAGATATATCCTTCACTCTAAAAAAAAAGGGGTGTAGTACTTACACTTACTGGGGTGTATGTTACTTGTCCCATATACGACACCCCCATGGGTGTCGTATTTGCGACACCCCAAAAAGGGGTGCACACATGCACCTCATTATGAGGTGCACATGTGGACCTCAGCGGCAGTATAAAACACACCCCACCCCGCGGTGTACATATATTCCCTTTCTCACTTACTGGGAATAATGATACACCCCATTCTTAGGTGTACATATATTCCGTTTCTCACTTACTGGGAATACTGATACACCCCATTCTTAGATGTACATATATTCTGTTTTCCACACCCTCTGCACTTACTAGGAATACCAATACACCCCATTCTTAGGTGTACTCATATACCGTTTTCCCCACCCCTCTCACTTACTGGGTACACCGATAAACCCCATTCTTAGGTGTACATGTGCGAAGTCGACAAAACTAACACTAGAACATTTTCCATCAAAATGACAGGAAACGTCTTTGCAGCTTTATTTCCAAGCTTTTAACCGTCAAATTACGGTGTTTTTGTGTCATTTTGATGTCCCATTTGTCAAACCCGAAATACAATTAAGCCGCCCATCCCACATTCTATAGTAATTTCATTATACGGTCTGGCATCATTTTGACGTCCTAATAGTCAACCTGAAATACAATTGAGAGCTTTTGTGTCTTTCCTGCGAATATAACATTGTCAGGATCATGCAATATTTAATAAAATAAGCTACAAAAATTGGTATCTGTTCTTACATATTTATTGCTCATAAACACTGGGTGAAACATATACTACAAAAATGCACATTAAACTTGCGGCTTGCTGTGTGGTCTGACAAAAGGCATGCGCCAGAAACTTCGCTTGTTTCCTTTCTTCTTCTTTTTGCATGTCTTATCTCTCACCCTTTTAGTTTTGTGCCTTGGGTGTTCACCACCAAGAAGAGCCATGGAGCATTCCTGAAAAGCAAAACGTAGTTGTATACCATGATTAGATACATATAGGACACGACGGACTCGTTAAATCGTTCGGTTAACGAAGTGCTCGAAGAAACCAATCGTTGTTTACCTCTCAATCACTCTAAGTGGTCCAGCAAAAGCATCGCAGTGCAATGTTTAAACTTCGGAATTCTTTTTTTTTTTTTCATGTAAAAGGAGGTTGTTAACACCGATATACGACCGACAGGAAAGGACAAACACAAAGCCGCGAAAGCAAGACTGCATTCTTAAAGGTGCGAAGATATTCAAAATTGTCACACGGGTCGAATACGACAAAGAGAGTCGGCCCAAAACCCGTTTTCTGGTAGAAGGAAAGGGAAGCGAGCGCGTTCGCCGAGGAGAAACCGCAACCACGTGGCTTCACTGCACCGACAGAGAAACCGGGAAAAGGAGAGGGAGCCTCCAACCTCACACCAGTGGCAATTCAGGGGTCGGCCGCGTCACGTGAAGTTCGCCTGTCCACCACGCCAAGGCTATAAACACCCCAGATCGCTGGACCGGAATGTAAGTAATTCCAAACACGCGCCTGAGAAGAAGGTAAACAGCCCCTCGTGTCACATGACTGTGACGCGTTCATTCCCCCTCGTGTGCGCATGCAGAATAGACTGTTGGGGGACAACCCGTTGCGGTGCGCAGGATTAACCCTGCTACGTTTAACATGGCGTTTGACAACGGGCGCCGTGACGATGCACTTTTTTTTTGGCGCTTTTCGATTGGCTCCTTATCGGATCGTAACGATGGCTGCGGTCGGACTTAAAGTGAAACAGACTAAGTATGGTTACTGACAGCGTGAGAAAATGAGAAAAAAAAGGGGGGGGGGGGTGCGTGGCTTAGTACATTTCTGCTTCCTGCAAAGGAAGAAGAGGAAGAAAAACAGAGATGCATAGCGAAGTGGCTTGGACGTTCTGGCAAGGTCTGAAGGTAAGCCTACGACAAGCCGAGCGCTGGAACCTCATAGAATATCTGGCTTCCCATGAGGAACGTGCACTGCTGCCAGATAAGGAGGGGTTCTTTGTCATTCTGCCAGAATCCATGTTCTCAAAGAAAGCGAACATGGCGGCGCAGAAAACCTTTCGACAGAGTCTCCCAAACCCCTCAAAGGTTAAGGCACAAGCTGTGGAAGTCCTCAATAGATTTGACCTCTAAAAAGTGGCCGCAGGTGTCAAGAAACAGAAGAACCTCGTGTTGGAGGTACTCTTTTGCGGCTAAAACGCAGAAACCTGATATTCCGTTTCGTACTATTGTAACGGGAAAAGGCACCTGGCTCCACGCATTGTCTGGGTACCTGCAAAAAAACCTTGACTCGCTGGTAATAAGTGACCCTTTTGGCATCCCGAGTTCCTTGGCTGTCATTAAGTTTCTGAAGGAAAACAACCCAAAAGGCTGCAGTGCTTTCAGCATAGACGTTGAAGACCTGTACTATTGCCCATCGACGACCTCATGAGGAGCGTACAGGAATGTATTTTGGACCTGAATGAGGGGATAGCCTTCAGATCTCAATGCGGTGTAACAGTCGAAGATTTTCCTGAAGTACTATCCTTTTATTTAAAGTCCACTTGTATTGAATGGCAAGACATTCCAAAAATCCGGAGTGTGCATTGGGTCGAGAGTGGCCCCGATACTGAGTAGTATTTTTCTTGCAAAAGTGGATCGAGCACTTAAAGACAAGTTAGAGGGACTTACTTAAAGGATTTTCTGATACGTGGATGATTATCTTGTATTCGTAGAAAACCCCAATTTTAGCCAGACACTCCAGAGCGTGCTAAAGACATTCACTGAACAAGGTTTGGGACTAAAATTCACTTTCAAAATCCCCAGAGAACACCAGATTCAGTTTCTGGGTCTCAATATCGATATTACGCAAGAGCATGTATGTTGGTCTCACCATCCCAGAACCGCCAAGTCTGTGCTCGATTTTCAGTCCGCCCCTTCAAAGCTGATAAAAAAACAGTATTGCTGTATTATATGTTCGGAATGAGCTATAGAACTCGTGCGAGCACAAAATGAAGGAGAGCGTTTTAGATCAAATAGCAAGGCTCCGAGAAGCAGGTTTTCCAGATCCGGTGATTACCGCAGCCTGCGTAAAAGTAAAGAAGAGTATCAGGGCCAATGCAGCAACAAACTGCACTGAGCGGGAAGGAAATAACAAAAAGAAGGTGGCTTCCATCCCTTACGTTCACCGCGTTTCACACTGGTTAAAGGGGATCGCGGCAAGATACGGTGTGAGTGTCGTTTTTTCGGCCAAAAACAAGCTGAGCCAGATTTGCGCCGCCATAGAAAGGCGTGTTAGTAAGCGGAAAAATCCGAGTAGTCATGGTTGCACTGTAAAGCATGGCACACAGTTTGTATCATGCACCGTTGGAGCAGTGTATAGGATACCTTTCTCATGTGGGCGGGTGTATATTGGTCAAACGAGGCGCTGTTTGAACATCTGTTTGAGAGAGCACAAGAGTTCATTGAAGGGGTGTGCATGCTCTCATCTTGCGATGCATTGTCGCGACTGTAAGTGTGAGCCAAGACTGAGTGACACCGACGTTTTGTTCAAGCACAGGGACCAAGTGTCTAGAGAGATAGTAGAGGCATACCAAATAAAAAGGGCGGGAGCCGCTTGTGTCAGCCAACCGTCTTTGGCACTGCTGGACAGTGAGGTGCCGTTTTGGATTTGGGCTAGCATCATATCACATTTTATCGCGTTCAACACGTGCCATCACGCTGCTATGAATTGTCTTGTGATACGCAGGCAGGGGGCGTACTGCCGAAGATGAAGTTTCGTTGTCATGTGTTTTCCTATTAAATTATTTTAGTTTTTACTAAAATATTTTTAGTCAGCGCTTGTCCCGTGTGTTTCTTTTTCGTCCTCGTCTGTTTTTCGCGTTGTTTTCTACGATGAATTCCCACAAACTCGCCCAACTATTCATTCTTCCTGATTGGTTATTCAGAGTTCTAATCGTTTAAATGCCACCATCTCATTAATACCAAGCGGTAATGAGATGCACAGGGCTCGCCACACCCTGTGCATCTCATTACCACTTGATGATGAGATGTCGGTGACTTCACGCTGTCAGCGACTTCCTTCACGAAATACACTCCACATTTTCAGAAGTTTTTAAATACCTTAAATACGAAGAAACAAAAGTTTTTTTTTTAATTCAAATAAGTCAATAACAAAGGTAAGGGCAATAACGGCCGAATAGTTGAAACGATTAAAGGAAGACATCTGATTGGTGTTGTTGGGGCATCACAGTGCAGTATTCACTCGGGGAAAAGGGGGGGGGGGATATATACGATGTAAATAAGAGTCTGTCTATCTGACTGAGCATTCATTGGACGACTTAGTTAAGGTCGTTATTCGCAACGCATGCACAAAACTAACTTGCATTCATCGTCTGCCAAGAACAGACATGCCTACTCTCTAAGAAATGCCTGCACGTCTACTTACCCCAAAAACACTCAAAGAGCCAATCATTGCAATCTAGGAGATCACTTCAGCGAATGATGAGGCGGAACATCTGTTTAAACCTTAAAATTCAGTCTGCGCTGTGGCATTACGCAATCCAAGCATGACGCTTTGCATTGCGTAATGCCACACCGCAGACTTCATTCTTACGTCTAAATGGATATTCCGCCTCATCATTCGCGGAGCTGATTTCATAGTCGCTGATTGGCTTCAATGTTTTGCGGTATGTACACTCTAAAAGGTTCGTGCGTCTACTTTCGCACACTCTCGGAGGCAGCTCAGCGAATGACTCTGCCGAAACATATGTTTAGACCAAAAAACGCAGTCTGAGTTGTGACATTAAGCAATGCAAAACGTCACGCTTGCATTGCTTAATGTCACAACTCAGACTGCGTTTTTTGGTCTAAACATATGTTTCGGCAGTGTCATTCGCTGAGCTGCCTCCGTAAGTTGCGGTGATTGGCTCTTCGAGTGTTGTGCGGAAAAGCAGACGCACGGGCTTTTTCTAGAGTGTAGACGCGCAGGCATTTCTTAGAGTGCAATGTATACTGAATATATGTATGTTAATTTTTAACGTGCGTTCAACCCATTCGGTATCGTTGTTCTTGGCTGGCGATGAATGGGAGCTAGTTTTGAGCACGCGTTGCGAACAATGACCGGCAATATATGGCGTCCAGTGAATGCTCACTATACGCTTTTGCATTTAGGTTGGAGTCATCCTGATAGCTTTTATTCCCGATGAGATGCATTCAGTCGTCCCGCGTACAGATAGAGCTTTCGTCCCTCAGTAGCAGGCAATTTACACACAAAAAATAAACGCTACTTCTTTTTCTTGGGTGAAAACGATTTCAGACACCTTAGCCCGAGCACAGTAATCGCTACTGTGCAATGTACGTTCAAGATTACAGGTTCGCAGTCGTAGTTTACTGGCCAGATCGCACCATCTAAAGCGAAGAGATAAAAAAAAACATCAATGTCCTTAGTTGGTGGAATACTACTACCTGTCTAAATATCTCTAGATTCAAGTCGAGCCCGCGCGCAACGCGCAAGTTAAAGAAACCTACGTAATGTCCTTCTAAGGAGACGTCATGCGTATGTGATAAAACCACCTTCACGCACGACCGCCGCCCGCCTACGTTCAGTTTTATTTTGCGCACAACCGCGGATTTCGCAAGACTGGCTCGTTGAACCTCGACGAGGAACCTTTGATGGAAGTTTGAGAGTGGGCTCCAGCGTTTCGCCAAGACACTCGGCTTCTTTGGGTTTAAGTTTTTGGTGAAACGCAGAGTTTAACTTTGACCATTGGCTTTCTTTCCAAGTTCCACCCGTTGACCACATCAGCAATGTATCGAGATAGGTTCGTATACATTCGCGTAGTATATATTTATCTCAATGCGGACGGAGGTCTTTACGACAAAGCACTGACGCTTCTTGCTGGGTAGCTCCGAGAAGAAGCAGATTGTATACATTCGAGTCCGGGAATGTAACGAGCGCGAAGGGTCGGTCAATCAGCGACGCACCGCTGGCGCTGCGAACGAGCAGCGGCCCTTGCGAAAGCAGCTTGTTCGACCGTGAAACGGCGGAGACGGGGCCGCAGGTCAACAGCATAGATTGCCGCGGACTGGTCACTTAAAGATCCGCGGTCGCAAGAAGCGGTCATCTCTGAACTTTGTTTCCTCCCACAAGGCCAAGATTATGGGTTACCATAATATGCGTGTAAGAGCGGTGGCCGTTGGATTGTTCCCGAAGTGTCGACACAGAGCTAACGGTACATATACGTATACCGTCAATCCGTTAGCCCTCGTGTAAAACTGGAGGCCGTAGCAACGAGCCGTCTCCACCAGTCTCGTGCCTGAGACAGATCACGCGACATCTCTGGCGATGATTCGCATGTAAGCGGACCGATGTCACGTGACTGCTTTAGACGTCCGGGATTGGTGCTGAAAGCGCGCCGCTGTGGCCTCCATTTGGAACAAAGGGCTAACGGGGAATACGTTCTGTACCTCTTAGGCAATGCGTTCAAGTGAGGAGACGAAACTTGGGAAGCGCTGGTCGCGTTATCATGCCAGTGAGCGGCGTACGGGAGCTCCATGAAGTACACCATTAACGTACCCGCGGGTGAAAGCGCGCTGCTGTTTTAACGTCATCACGAGATAACGTTCCGTCTTGAACATTACTATACGGACTATTCTAGTAATCACTTCCTTCGCACTGACATCTTTGTCTAGTGGGTTGTTGACGGCGTTCTGAGCGTGCACAGTGGCTCTCTTCTGCGGCATATCAGACGTCGTGCACAACAAACTATTTAATGATTCTGAGTTCTTTTTTTTTCTTTTTGGCCTGGGTAGTAAGCGTTGGAAAGGCGTATACGCCGAGGTCCCCTCGGTGACTTTCACTCCATTTTTATTGTTTGACAGTTTAACTCGCTGTTTCCTCCTGTGCCATGAAACAACGGATACGATAAAGATACGATAAAGAACACCGCCATTCACTAAAGTGTCATTCGATGAGACATCATGGGCGGGCCTTCCTTCGCTAAAACGTTGTTCGATCAAGTCAGTGCCGCCCAGGTCGTACTCAGCTCAACGTTAATCACGGCATATGGTAGTGTGTTAATACTTTAAGACTTAAAGGTTCTACCATTTTGACGAAGTGAATAGAAAAGTACCTGTAAAAGGGAACTCCACTTAGTAACGATTTACTGGAAAATGTACCTATAGATACAGATACCGAGAAATGAAAGTACCTAGGTTTGTACCTCAGGTACAACATAAGTACCTAGATACCGATTTACAGTTACTTGTACCCAGGGACTCAAACCGTAACCGTAACCGAAACCGAAAACCGTTTAGGAACGAAATTTTTTTCAGTAACGGTAACCGGAACGAAACCGTTATTTTGAAATTTATGAAAACAGTAACCGTAATCGTAACCGTTGATTATTTACCGGTAATCGATATTAACCGATATTAACCGAAAAATAAAGATATTAGTTTTCTCACGGAGGGATCTTGCAAGATTGTGGCCATTTGACAGAGTTACCGTCACCGAGTGGTGCATCTGTAGTAATACATTTCCTTTCAATCTAAATTTAGGTCTTACGAATACTTAGTTGGAATCAGTGGTCAAGCTTAGAATTAGGGTTCCGTGTTTTCGGTATTTATTTTCCCTCAAGTTCGGGGGTTATTTATCGACGTTCATTTTTCCCCTTCGAATCGGTATTTTTCGGTGTCTAATTCAATGCCAGAGATAAATCGGTGTTTATCGGCCTTGTGTTGTAAAACGACTGTTATACTTACTAGAGAAAGTTTTATAAGTTATAAATTATAATATTTTCTCCAGCAATGCTGGTAAAGAAAGGAAGGGAAAACGGGCCAAGGAGTGTGGTTCCGATAGAAGGGATAACCCCAAGCACATGTAGTTCAGTGCGGCTGTGTTCCGTGTGAACGAGAAAAAAGATAAAGCGGGGTAGAAGATTTCTTCCCGTAAAGCGGACGCTTTTCTTTTTTCAGTGACAGACTTAAATTCGGGGTTTTTCGGTTTTTCGCCAATTCAGAGGAAACCGCCTCGGGGTTACTTTTCGGTGTTTATCGGCATATACCGAGCAACCCGGAACCCTACTAAACCGCTCTTACTCGAGTAATAGCCAGCACTTTTTATGAACAATGGCCCTTGCGTCTGCTTTCCCGCAGAGCCTCATATACAGCCAATCATCGCGTTGCGCAAAAATTACATAGTGAATAACCAGATCGAGAACACGATTCTCCGCACAAATGCAATCTTCGCTGATTGGTATCCTCGCGCGAAGACGATACCCTCACAGACCTGTCAAACCGCTGCAATCATGCTGCCGATCGCGGTGATTGGCACGCCGCATCGCTCCGCAGAAAAGCAAACCCTCAGTGCTTTCGTTGTAAAAGCGCGGCTATTGCTCGAGTAAATACGGTAATGAAAAGTCTCTATACGAGAAAGTTCGACTAGGGTCCGACTACTATGCACATGCGCGACGGGCTGGCTCAGTTGGCTTTGGGTTGGATGGTGATGATTAAATGATAAAGATGGCTGGTTGGGCTGCTTGGTTGTGATAAACCATTAAGTTAGAAAGTTACACCGCGTCCTGTCCAGTTCTCTCTTCGTTTTCGCTCGTGTTTTCTTTTTCTATTTCTTTTCTTTTTTTGCGCGTTACGCTATGAATAAATTGATCAAGTCAAACATTCTATTTTTAGTGAGGGCAGCACTGTTTGGTTGTTTTGGTAATATAGCAAGAATAAATTATATTACTAACTGACTTGTAACTATTTATAAAATAAAACAACCTATTCCGTAAAACATTTTCTTCAAATGTAGTGAGCAAGTGTTGGAACTAGAAGCGTGTGCAACTTTTGACTGACTAAAAATACCAATAACGTATACAAAACTATTTTTTTTTTTTTTTTTTTGGGGGGGGGGGGGGTTAAGGATTTTCATGACCGAGGAAGGGGGATGGGGGGGAGTTGTCCTATCTTTGCGTGTAGTAGTATCTCGGCTGGCTGGAACAATTCAGTAGTCCTTCAGTATTTGTCTTCCTTTACTAACAAGAAAAAAAAGAAGATAATTTCGCGGGGGAAGAAGAAGGGGGGGGATCTGAGACCCCAAAATCAACCCTCTGCCAACGTCACTGAGAAGTACTAAGGTATTTCTGAGTCCTTGTTATTGTGAATGTCCCATTGGATATCTGGGACTACTTTAAACCGTTTATTATAAGACGGCTGCTCTAGCATTTCAATACATGGTATTCCAAGGTAAAGATGAACAAGTAATGGCGGAACTTACTTTGGCGGAGATAACTCCCTGTTGACCAGCTTCTTCTGTATGTTTCAATGAGCAGGAACGAGCAGCGCGTCTTTTAGGTTTTTCCCGGCGGAAAGTCGGAAAAGCTATGTCGAAAACCGGACGTAAGATAGATCGGTGTGTGTTTCTGGACCATACGGCGCCAAGAAGAAGCACCGCATCTCGTTGTCTTTGGCCTCCGTGGCGAAAGTTACGTGGCCCTGCCCGACGGCCCAGTGGAAACGTGTGTACACGTGGGACATTCAACGAAGTTAGACGCCCACGAATCGACCGAGGCATGTAATTGTTTCGTGTTTTTCGTACACGGGAGAGCGTGTGTAAGAACAGCATCGCTTCGTCAACTCCGCGGTGTCGCCGTGAGTGTTCGAGCTGGCCAAGACGAAACTACGCTACGCCTGTCGGACGTATAGTTGGAGGAGGGTGCGAAGGATTGTGTCACTCGTGCTCGACCGTGCCCAGAAAAAAGCGAGCTGTGCATTTTCGACGACGAGTGGAGATCTCGTGAATGGGACAAAACCGTCGCAATGTGCAGTACGATCGTGCCGCTCGTTCCCCGCAAAACATCAAGCGGCGTGTTTTCGATGACGAGTGGAGATCTCCTGATTGTGACAACGTCGACCTACCGCGCGGCGATCTTGTGAATGATATTCACGTGAGATACGAGTGCAGACGCGGACGTCAAAAGGCTATTTTAGATTCTAGAACCCAGGTGATAAGGTGAGAAAACTAATTTCGCGCCCGACTTGTTACGATCCCGCGAGACATATCGCATTTATTCGAACTGTTCTGTTTGGGCAGACACACACAAGCGCTGTTGCGTTTGACGGTAGGGGTGAGTAATCAAATCGAAAGGATGGCACCGATGCTGTTTCACGTCTTGCCTTAATCGTTTCACGAACAGACTTTGCAAGCTGAAAAGAAAAATCTGGCTCTTGAGCTTCGAAAATTGACGTGTTTAAAATTAAAGTGGAACCGAACCCCAGGTTCGGTTCCATCCGAAAGCTCCTATTCTGAAGGCCTCCGGTCCTGCACTGACACAAACACTCAAAATTTACGAAGATTTTCCTTTTTTCTTTTAGTTTTTCCGTGGGTTTGTGATGGAGTTTGTTCAGGACTCTCACATAAACCGTCTGTTCACAAGCTCGTATGCGCACGAAAATTAACGTCAGCAAGTAAGTTTGCTCTAACATAAAGAAAAAGGAAAAAAAACTAATATTTTAGTTATTAAATATTTCATGCAGTACCAATTAAGTTGCTCTGTGGAATACAAACCTGCGTTCAAGCTCAAATAGAAAGCTATATCTGAGCGAATATTAATTAATATTTTAATCAATCTCTATTTGCATAAGAACTCAAAGGGAAGATGGGGCACTTCTGCATTTGAGGAAAAAAACACTTGAATTGCGTTCATTTGGCCTTTAGAATAACAGATATCACAATTATGTTTCAGTGCGACGCGCCGGAGAGCCATAAGAGCAATTTCAAAAGAGGGCTGAAGCCCCGCCTCCCCAGCCTTGGGCAGCCAAAGGTCTGTCGATGACGTCACGTACAGCGACTTTCTTTCGCGTTTTCTCGCGTTTAACAATACTTGCACAGCAAATGGTTTGGGTATTCGGGTTCACGGGGTAAAAATACACTAGAAGTCACTTCTAACTCATTTTTTTTCAAGAAGCTCCGTAGCTTCCCTTCAAGTGTAGTTCGTTCGATCAAGTATCTTCGCTGTCCAGAAGAGTCGGATGTGTGCATTTTCGATTTAAAAAATTAAGCAATCCTAGAGAGACTGCTCGCGCTCGACTTCCGCGGCTAGCTGCATCGCTTATTTCGCGGAGATCTGACTTAGCAAAGTTGCCCAGTCAATTACAGCACTTGAAGAAGCCGGTGGAAGCGAAAAACGTAACCAAAGACCGATTTAATTGCGGAACACACGAAACATAGCGGTGATGTTGCCCTTTAAAAGCATGCAAACAAAACCCGAACCGGAAGTGTTCTCGTCTACCTGTCATGGCGGCCAAAAGTGGTCCGAAAACTAGGTATAAAAAAAAAATTACTGGAGAAACCGAGAAAAAAACGTTTTTAGGAACGTGTAATCGGTAACCTAAACTGTAAAAATTAAAACCGTAAAAAACCGAATCAAAACCGATATCAACAGGAAACGGTAACCATACCCGTAACCGAAACCTTATATTTTTCGGTTTGTCTTTCTTCTTGTACCCATGTACTTTACGACCCTGATACAGACACAGCAACCTCTTGGAAGACAGACAGACAGGGCAAGTTTGAAGAGCGCTGTGTGGGCACCTTACCCCGTTGCGTGATGGAGGAGAGTTCACGTCATCTCGAGATCAGGTCGGCAGTCTTCCAAGGTTGGGAAGGGGAAGCCATAGAGGGCGGCCGCGTTTGCTCCGCGAAGATGTTGCGCAACCGTTCAGCGCTTTCAGCTGCTTTCTATTGATAGCAGGTTTAAAGGATTGTATGGTGTCGAAATCATGATTCGTTATTCGGCTTAGTTTTGCCATGCTTCGACCTGATATTCGAGCGCCGATGCTTCCGTGTCACGATCAGAACGGACTCGTCGTAGGAATGTCAGCCTTGTCCTTGAACTTCGGATTGGGACTTATGCGAAATAATTCACAATAGTTTTCACGACCGTAGATCGACGGAACCGCGACAAAAATATGACTCTGCAGGACCTATACACACGTTGAAAACACACACACACACACAAACTCTTTTAAGACCTCGTTATTGCACTCCCTACATCGAAAAAGAACATTGTACCGACAAGGAATCGCACGCCCTCGGCTGACTGAGCATTGGGCTCGCTGGCTCAGTCGTAAACAGAGGCAGCACGCATCCACGATTCGGTGACAAATATTATGGAGCGGCAACAATATTTGCTCGAGGCATTCCGCATTTTTTATTCAGTAATATGACGAACGATTGCTGTATACTGCAATAGTCTGTCCTAAGCCTAGAAGGTTTCCGACGGTTTCAACGAAAGCGAACATAGCCCGAACAAAGACGTCCGTGCACGACTCGGTGACGTGTCACGTTGAAGGCCATAGGCACAAACGCGCCGTTTACAAACGATCCCGCATTTTCCCACTCCAGGAGTGGGTGTTTTGCACATGCGCAGAAAGCATGATTAGCGTGAGATGACTGCGCCACCGCGGTGCCGTGGCGTCAGAGGGTTTGACTTGGGGTATGCGCTACGAAACCAAACTTTACAAGCAGACAGTGCTGACTCTTATGCTTGTGACCTTATTTGGGTGAGCTAATCGCACCACTTGTAATGTTGCGGCAGTTGGCTCACCAGTGCTGATCCGCGGGCCTCCGCAAGTATCTGGACCGCCTGCCGTTCTGCGACGTTGCGAACTCTCCCAAGAAAATTCCAGGCTATGCAAATCACTGCTTCGCCACGTGTGTGTTCACTCCATTTTGACTTTGTCTTTACTTGCAGACACAAAACCAAAAATAACTTCAATCGAAGTTCAGCACCGTGTCGTTTTGGTAGGTTTTCTACTAAAGTTTTCAATACACTCAGAAAAAAAAAAAAGTGTGTCTTCTTACAGTCTTTGTCCCGTATAAGACACCCAAAAACTTCAGTTCCAGGTACGGAGCGCTGACGTTGAACCGACGGTGCCAACTTTCACGGGCGGCTTCATAACCAAATGTACTACTTATAAAAAAAAAAAAAGTAATGTATTTGTTATTGATTACAAAAATAATAATAATAATCCGTTTTGATAGACCTACTGCAGAACCTCAGGGTATTTTTTTCCTGTAGTTATTTTTTCGTACTTTAGCTGTTTAATAAGTTATATCGCACCGCTATCAAGCTCCTCGTAAAAGACGGGGCCGTCTCTTCGACGTCAGTGCTCTGTTCGTCGGACTGAAGTTTTGAGGTGTATTATATGAAACTAAAAGGTGTAAAACTACACCTTTTTATTTTTTAAGTGTATGCACACCGTGCGACATTGTAAGTGCGAACGCGACATCGGCTCTTTTTCTCACTTTGCTTTCGAAGGGTGTCGGTGAAAGTCAAATTTTACCGCCTGGGTTCGTGCCCCGAGTGAACACTTCCCCACTACGCTCTGGTATAGTCCTGAAGACAGCGCTTTTGGTCTAAGAAAAAGCCTCTGTGTGGCTCCAAGTGTACCGTAGTTAGGTTTCGTTCGACCAAAAGAAGTTTGTGTTGTTATAAGCCGGCCCATCCAGGAAACGCACGCGAAAGCCAACGCCGTCGTCATGGCTGTTTTGGAAAGGGAGGCGTCAGAACCGAGCGGTCGTTTCTGGTAGCGGGCCAGCGCATGTCGTATGCCTCATAAAACGCTTTGGGACGTTGGTCAATCGACACGGAACCGTTGCTTCGCGACTAACGGTAAACGGCCGGAGGGGTAGTCCAAGATGGAAGGCAATTAGCGTTTGCGCGCGCGTCTTCGATTTTCTCTTTTTTTTCTTGGAAGCAGCTTTTGTCACTGACTGCACACACACAACCGTTTGCGTCTGCGCCAGCACCCTCGCCCTCAACGTTGTTTATGGACAAATGCCAAGTCGGCATTGCGAATTCCGCGGAAACTTTGTGTCCGAGACAAAGAAAAAAAGATTCCTCCCGTTTCTTTCTTTTTTTTCTTTCGTTTTTCCGGAAATTCTGGAAACTTTTTTTTTTCTAAATTTACGGGAAAATGAACCTATCGACAGGTAGAAGTGCAACACGGAAAGGAGTTTTATAAAGTTAATTAAAACACTTATCCAGTTTAGAGTCGATAATTTTTCTGGTTTCTCGGCTGTATGGGAAAAACTTGGCAAATAAAATTTACAATTGTGGAAAAAGAAATTGCTGCCGAAGATAAGATCGTTGTTGAAAAGCGATCGCATTTTGCACCGTCTTGTACCGCGTACCCGTTTTTTTTTTTTAATTATTATCTAACTGCTTAGGAGCTGCTGTGGAAATTCTAGAGATATCATTTGGTCGGCGTCCATGAAGTTTCTTATCAGGTTCAAAACCTATTCACCTAATTTTCTCACCTGTCTAATTCCTACGGAGGACCTCCCCCTACCAACACACGACTTTTGTTGTAGCCTTACTGCAATCGGTAACTGTATTTGTTGTTTAGAAGCTAATATATCATAACTAGGATTGTGTGTTTTCGAAGTTCATTTCTCGTAGAATTCGGAGGGCAGTTTTTTTGTTTGTTTGTTTGTTTTTCTCTTAAAATTCGGGATTTATCGGAGTTTATTCTTGTCAGATTTACAGTTCCCAGAAATTCGGAGTTTGATTTAACCATGTTTCCAATCTTTCAAAAACTTCACAAAAAAAGAGAGTTCTGGGACCATGACCCGTTGTCCTGAAAGATACTTGACGAGCTAAAAGGCAAACCGACCCTTTTGTCAGTAGTTTGAGATTCCAAAAACAAAAACTGAAGTGGCCTCTGCTCAGGACCACTGACCATGTCGTCTTATAAAATGTATTAGTAAAACACCGCCTTTTTTTTTTGCTTTTTATTTTGTTGTTGTGATTTCGAAATCCTGAGTTTTTCAATTGACGGAAAATTTACCGACGGGTGTTTTTCGGCATTATTTTTCCTCGGCTTTATCCGAAGACACGAAATCTTAATTAGAACACATTTATTTGACGCCTTACATGCATAACAAAATTTTATACACGTGACAGATGCGTGTCACCTGCTTCGACGTTACAAACCAAGTCACGTATATAAGTGCGTAGGGTTCGCTCATACATGATGTTTCATTTAAGAGCATAACCTTGGTACGACATGGCCGGAAAAAAGAACAATGCCAAGAGACAAGGGACATGTATAAAGAACGAACTGACAGAGCGCTGTAGGGTCTGTCCGCTTTTCCAAAAAGAAGAAGAAGCGCCTCAAGGAGAGAGGGACGGACAAGACGACACCGAGCGCTAGGTGTCGCCTTGGTTTGTCATGCGCTTTCATCAATTGTCAATGAGAGTATAGACGAATTCGCGTCATGTCCGTCGATATCAAAACTGGCATGAGTAGTATTTATACTCTACTTGTTCTTTAGTCTCTGTCGGCTGCATTCAATTCTTACTCCGCGCCCTCTTAGTATAAAAAAAAGAACTAGGCCATTTAATACAGAAATGTTATGTCCGTTAATAACTTCCTTCCGTAGAACCATGCTGTTTTTTGTGTGTGTTTTTTTCAAAATAACTTTTTTCACAAAGAAAACGATGTTTGTTTTTTCTTTGCTTTTTCTTAGAAAAGTGGCATTTTTGGCAGAACCGTAAGTAGAATAGAAAATGAGAGTTGTGGACCATCCCCCATTCCGCCGACCTTGACCGTTTCAAAGATCAATACTTTTAAGACCTCCGACTGTTATAACAAAGATATAAGACCATGTCCTGTTCATAAATCGTTCCCAGTATAGATTCTTCTTCATGTAAACTAGACGGTAATACGGAACACCGTCGATTAAAACTTCCTTCATTCCTATTCTATTTCGGCGTATCAGAGTTCCTCGGGACTGTCAGTTTTTTTTTTTTTAGTTGATTGAGGTATTTTTGTTTGCTTCAGAGAAACGAACACGATAAGTCTATATTAGAAACGAGCCGTATTAAGTAAAACGTTTCCGATTTAAATAAGACCACCTTAAAAAGGCGAATATATTTTCTCTTATAAATGGAATCCATAATAAAAGATCTGCTGCTCAAAGACTCTCTGGCTAAAGAGTTGAAGATATCAAACCTAAAGAAGAAAGAAAGGAAACAAATAATCGATGAATTTATTAGAAACGTTGACTTCGAAAACTTTCTACGCTTTTAGTCCGTATTTCGCGATTATTTATTCCATCAAACAAAACCAAAACAGACTAAAAGAAGATATATAAAGTGTACCAGCGGTCAGTGGATTAATTTATCCTACAAAGACCTGCATGAACGGAATCCAAAAGGACATCGAAATTTTTAAGTGACAGCAGAGGCCCTTGAAGGCAATGAGTATGACTTATACTATGATGGCCTCGATGAATCCTTAAGCATTAATTAATTCCTCGAGTTCATTAAAGACAACGTCATTCAAAGATACTCGAAAGTCCAACATTAAAGACGAAAATTCGTGTAAACATTCGTCTAGATGTTGAAATAGAGAGAGAAGACCAGATTGATACCATATGGATACACTAGATTATTATGAATCCGATCTCCATGATATCATGGATATCCGAAGATTGATATCATGCATACTCTAGGTTGGGAAAAAGAGATTCATAATGAGATTCTCATAAAATTTCAAGGATGTGAATAGGAAGGATCCGGTTGGAACTTTTGAAAAGTAATTCGGATGAATATGGCAGTAACTAAATTTCAACAATGGAGAGGGGCAACATACATCCCTCTACCAGATGACATAAAAACTAAGAAGGCTGTGGTCAATGAAAAAAAATCAGCAGAACCCATCCTTTGGGAATGATTATCTACGTTAATGCGAATAGCATCAAACGGTGCGGAGTTATGCGCGTTCGTCAGGTGGCCGGCACACTATAGATACGCCAGCCCACTCTTGAGGCGATTCTAAATTTGTTGACACTTTCACAGCCCTGCGCACGATCTCCGCAGCCCAGCACGTGCGTTTGTGTCACTTAGGAAGGCGAGCAAAGCACGCGCCATACGCACAAACACTCAAAATGGTACCGACCAGACTTTCTGGCGTCTCAGCTAGTCTCAACCAACGGTACTCTAAACGGTTGTTTATATCTTTACCATAGGACGCGCTTTACAGCGCTGTCACAGTCTACCGGTGCGCGCGCGTTCCATGCACGAGGGCTCATTCCGCTCTCGTGAGGCTGAGCACGGCCGCTACATCACCCTCTCCAGAGCGCGGGAGAGGGTGAGCATAGCGGCCGTGCTCAGCTCCAGGCGGAATGAGCCCTCGTGCATGGAACGCGCGCACCGCAGCTGTGACAACGCTGTTAAGCGCGTCCTATGATAAGATATAAACAACCGTTTAGATGCGTTGAATGACTGCCTTCATAACTCTGTGGTTAGCGCGTCTGCCTGCTGATCAAAGGGTCAACGGTTCGAATTCCAGCCGGCGCCGGTCTTTTTTATTTATTTATCGACCCGCGGCGTAAGAGGTTAGATAGCCAGATAGAATAGATAGATAGATAGATAGATACATAGACGAAAAGTGCGTGAAGTATCCAAAGAATGCTATTCGCATTAATATTCACATTAATATTCGCATTAATAAGGACAACAAATGTTTCATCTAGGCTGTACTCTCGGCATTTCACCAGGCAAACGATCATGTTGATATAGTTCCCAAATGTGCAGGTTATCAGAATTAGTTCCATTTTGGCGGCATTGAATTTCCAGACTCAGCCAAAGATTATCCAGAGTGTGAAAGACAGAATAAAATAAAAATTAATGTGTTTGCGTTCGATGGCACCCTAGGTGTACTCTATAATGGGAATATAACTGATTAAAAAGTACTCTATAGTAAACCGCCTATTGTATAAAGAATATTAATTTTGTATAAAGATTCTAAGTAGATTAGTCTTCCACTCGGAACATAATGGAAAGGTAAATACATGCGAACGATGTCTTTATCAAACCACGAATAAAGAGATTTTGAAGTACCAGAAATAAATTTGTAAAAATAACGGAAATGAAAAAGTCGCATTACTACAACCTGCTTATATTGAATTCATTAAGTATTTTCGTAAACTCAGACTTCCGTATGCTATCTATACTGATTTCGAAACGGTTCCTCAGCCAACCAATGAGAATGCAGGAAAAAATACAAATACTAAGATCACATAGAATAGAGTAATTATAATGTACGCTAGAGGTTTAACTGGCGCTAGTGTGCTGCGGCGAATTGAAGCAGACAGCAACCAGTCGAAAACTGGCTTCTGGTCATGCATTTTTATGGGAAAAAGTGAGTGCATTTCTCCTTGCGCTCGATTCTAAGAGCAAATATCCCGAATAATTCGCACGTACTAGCTAGGCAGCTTGGAACATTTCTCAGTCAGGCAGACGATATAATTGGTCAGTTACGACGTTTTTCTTTCAAATTAATTTTATTGAAAACGGTGCGTAAAACGGCATCGTACATATATGTATGTGCACTGTCGGGCACTGTTAGCGCGAACACGACGTCGGCACTTTTCAGCATGAGGGATGTACGTACCAAACGAACGAAGGACATCTGGAAAACTAAGAGAGACGGCAAGTACTACGCATAACACTGAATCAGTAACTCCCCGCGCGTGCACGATCAATATAAATTGAAGGCCACGTGATATATGCCAGTTTGCAATAACTAGGTACTGCTTTATTCTTTCTGCGCATGAATATGTGCGAATATGCTGTTCTGCGTTCAAAACATCATCCGCACACTCAAAATCTTCAATAACAAGTGCCCTGCTTGGCAAAAATAATAAAAAGAAACACCCTAGATTTCAGGAAACTACCGTACATTTCAGGAAGCTTGGGAGCAAAGCATATAACCATTGACGATGGTAATCATGATTGTGATTCTCTGAATTATCAAATGGTTAAATAATTTAAAATGCCTAAAGAGGATATTCCAGTTTTCTTTGCAGTACCACCAGGTATTACTAATAGAACATTAATAACCCCTGAAGAAAAGGATGGAAAGTGGATTTCAAAAAAGACATTCATTTGAGAAAAATACTTAGATTCAAACAATCAGTACATAGAAGTGATAAGGAAGAAATTGAAGTAATTGGGGATTTTACAGCAAATGTTTGAAGAGATGTTAGGACAATATTTATTCATTGGAGTTTAGTAAAAGATTTTTATTCAGATGATAATGGAATTATGATGAAAAAATGATTTACTTTACACGTTTGTTCCAAACAAAGAACCCAATTCATGGCTAGTAGTACTTAGTCAAAATCCAATGAAAACGTTTGAGGTACAGTATAGTAAGATAATGGAGTTTTCTTTGAGAATTACAGATGAAAAAATAGACAAATTGATTTTTAACAAAAAAGTTCCATTATATTAAACATTTCTTCTGAACCTCTGTAAATATTTTTTATTATAAATGGTTTTACTTAGAAATTCTCGTCAACACCTTCGTAAACATTCAAATAATGTCTATTTTGACATGGTAATCCTTAAGCCGGTGAAAAGAAGAGGACGTAGGAACAGACACAAAAGTTTTGTTTGTCCTACGTTCCTTCTTTCCCCGTCTCCAGGGTTACCATGTCAGAATTGAACCAGCTCGCCTGCACCCTTGCTTTAGTTCTATTTTGATATGCAAGGAAATAGATTTTTAACGAATTCATTAGAATCCCTTGCAAGGCTGCTAGCATCATCTGGTAAGTCATTTTTTATAGAGCGAAACCTAAAATGATTTCATTTGCTAAAGATACATTTGCAGAATTTAAGCCGAAATTACAAAATGCAGCATCCAAATTAGTTTAAAACGCCTTAAACAATCTAAAAAAATCAAAGCTAAAGAAATTTACAACGACTTTAAAGAACAGCGTTATTCCAATAATAAAACAGAATGGACAAGAAACATATCATGAACTTTCACACGGAGGGGATTACTGATAAATAAAAGAATGGGCTAACAATCGAAATTTCTTCTTAATCACCTTCTTCCATAAAATATTTTATCTTATGAGTGGACTACTGGAACTTACGAGAAACAGGAATACATATTCCAACTGATGAACGTCGTGACTTTGAAATCGTTAGAGATTAAAATGGCACTATAAAATCTCTAAACGAAGTAGAACTCTTGCGTTCAAACACCAGGGAAGCCCTTAGGTTTTCCAAAAGTGTACTACTTTAATGCAGACTAACGATTGTTAAAAGTGATGATACGAATCGCAGTGATACTGATATTGTTACATTTGTTAATAGTATATTGGTGCAAATGCATTTTCAAAAATTAGATTAACTGTTAATGATAAAGAAATTGAACATAACCTTTTTCCTGGTGTATGAACACAAGAGTTCTACTCCCATATAATATATAATTTTTCAGCGATCGAAAAATTAATCACCCTCTCAAATGATTTTTCAAGATCTACAACCACGTCCAAGTTTTGGTATCCAGATAGGCCCTAAACATATAAACTAAACAAATAGAAGTCATCGTAGATGCCCAGAAGACTGTTAGTGGTGTTAAAGTAAACCCAGGATATAACAAAAGAGTTCCTAAGAGATATGAAATCACAAAAACTTAAAGATTGTAGAACTGTCTGTTAAGGTTCGAGATCTAATATTTTTTAGTTGATAAAGTATTTCAAGGAATGACATTTAAGCTAACTGTAACTAAAGTAATGTATACAGACATTTTAATTAACACTGGAGGAAATTACAAAGTTATATTTGACAGGCTATGGTCGAAGATTCCAAAGATAACACCAAATTGAAAACTCAGGCCCTCTTAACCGAACAATTAAAGAGTAACGAGATTGTATCACACAAATGAAACAGTTTAAAAACCACTAGAACAATAGACTTTGATAATGCAGAACACACCATAAATTTTTCAGGAATATTATATAAACCAAAATACATTTATAGCCTTTTCCAAAACATTTCTAGAATCATTTCTTCAACTGGAAACAACTGTGTTTTGAAATTTTAAACCTAGAAAATATAAATGTAAAAGTAAGCTCCCATAGATTTTTTCCAATTCACTGGGACTTCACATCAACCAATTTTTTATTGACGATGCCTATAATGCATTTTTGGAAGCTGGATTTAAAACTGCAGACCCAGATATTGGGACAGTTGTAATAAAGCGAACATTGGCAAGTCTCTGTCCAATATTTTGTTTCGACGTTACAAATATGCCTACGAATGCATTCGAAAATGCTCAAACATTTCTCATTCAGGTACATGTTAAACTTTGAAGTACTCCGGCTACAAGGTACAAAATGTATATGATCTACAAGTTTGATAGAAAAATGAATGTAACTCTACTTAATGATAGAAGTATGTTTGCCGAAATATATATTTTCTTATATAAATGTATATCTTATACTCAGTACACCTACCAGAAGGTTAACAAAAAGAAGCTTAAGACTTCAATTTCTAAAGAAGAATATAAAATACGAATTTATCCCAGGGCTAATCCCACAAATTCTAGATTGTCTCTTACTTCCACTCAAACTCAGAAACTAAACAAGGCTAAGCCTGTGGACATAAAGTTGCGTAAAATACAGTTAAGAAATCAAAAGGCTCAAGAAGTTGGTTTTTGCCAGTCTTTGGGGCCTTAGCAGCCATAGCAGCCAGGGCCCCGCCACTTGTTGTCAAATGGGTCTTAACAGCCGGAGTTGAGAAAATTGCTGGCCAGGGTGTTAGGATAATTGGTAAAAAAATAATAAGGTCACCGCTAAGTTCTACAGATATTATTAAGATGTTAAAACGGGAACCAGGATTCGTGGTGTTTTTCCAGAAATAATATGTTGCCTAAACAAATTAACAAATTTGGCCACGCCGCGAAAACAGGAATCTAAGGCCGGTAGTTATTCCTTACCGGCATTCCGTCGTGCACAATCTGAAGAAAGTGTCATTGCGGTACAATGTTCCGATAGTGTTTTCCGCACCTAAAAGTGGGGTGACTATGCACTGAAATCAACAACCCATGCCCGTTCGCAGATTCGTCTGATATCAAGCACAGAAATAAGTACGTGGAATTTACGACTGGCGTAGTTTATGAAATTCCGCTGACGTGTTGGTCGAGCTATGTGGGGCAATCTGGAAAATCCGTGACGCTTAAGGCCTGAATATCCGTCGAGAGGGAAGATCTAACGAGTCGAAAGATCCGATTGGTCACGTGACAGGCGAGACGGAATATCCATCGAGACGAAATGTCCAATTGAGACGGAATGTCCAAGGAGTCCAAATGTCCAACGAGACGGAAGGTCCAACCAGGCCTGAATGTCCACCATGACTGAATATCCAACGAGATGGAAGATCCAACCAGGCCTGAATGTCCACCGCGACTGAATATCCAACGAGACGGAATATTTAACCAGTTCTGAATGTCCACTGAGGCTGGATATCCAATGTGTTATGTTTATTTCATTGGAGCTGCCCCTGAATAAGGGAAGACGATTATGTTTCACGGAAAGGAACATTTAGTCGTAGCTTTATTGTTTGTCGATCCGGAACACTGGTTCAACTGAACTGTCCCGAGGCTGCTTCTTTCTTCGGGAACCACTCTCATCGTCCCGTTTCCTTTTCGCGTCAGTGTCGGAGCAGTATTCAAGCACTCGGTTCGCGCACACATTTTACGGAGAAAGAGGAAGTCCATGTCCGTGTCCTTATTTTTTTTTCCTCAACAAAAGCACCAATAAATACCGACATTTTTAAGCGAGGCCGAAAATTTATAATGAAAAACTCCGAAACTAAAAAGAAAACACACACATAAAAAATCACGCCTAATCCGAGGGAAAATGAACTGCGTAAACACGTAAACACCCACACCATATGTTCTGAATTGGTGCATGGCGCAATCGCTGTGGCTTGCCAGATGTCCTTCTTTGGTTCGACACGTAAGACCCCTCGCATATTTGACTTTGGCAGTGTTGGAAAACGAAGGGAGATGCTTGATATATGTTCGCGGTTCTCGCGTTTTTGTTGGTTCTTAGGGGTTCTTAGCGGTGAATGCCGCCACCTCATTGGCTGCGAATCAATAATATAAAAGATGTTCGCCCGGCTCACGTTTCGTAAGCATTCCGCCACTGTATAGTAGTGTCGACCACTGGGTGTGATGAATACAACCTAAAAGACCAGGCCAGCGCTTGACGTCATTGCAACAAAATGTTTAGCTGGGCTTATTGCTAGTGGTACCCCTACCCGCCAGAAGCGGCGAATGTGCTGAAGCCTGGACGAGAATCGCCACTCGTTGTGAGACATTGCAATACGCTCTGGCGGCGATGCTGCCGGAACGAAGGCAAGCGCTGATTGGATTTACGAGTGATGACGTTTTGGGGGAAATGATGCAGGTCTTGACTTCAACGTGGTTTTGGTGTGATGCTAAATACCCGGAACAAATTTTTCAATGCGGTCTAATAAGGGTGCTTTTGGAATCGAACATCTACAACGAAATAAGCGACCGAATATTCACACTTTTAGTTTGAGCGCCAACTTATATAAGGCGCTGGGAGGAGAATTCCGGAGACACTTCGTTCGGGCTCACCCAATGTGATGGCGAGGACCTACTCAGCGCTGTGCATTGTCGGCTTCAGGATCGGCAACCTAAAACGAGAGAGACGGCGTGCAAGGAGAATTGCTAGTTAACAGCTGATGTTTTGGCACACGTTCAAATATTATGTATATATATTTACAAAAGTAAAGTATAATCAGGTAGTTTTAGTATCAATTCTGATTCTGTCCATTAGTTGTCAGTGCAACCTGAGATCCTGCGATCACCGCAAGATGAACGAGCGTTCGAGTGATCTTCTTAAGTTCGCCGCATTAATACTCTCGTGCAAGACGATATTTTGGATTCTGGTATAGCAGACTTGCCTAACTGAACCTGAGAGGACTAACTGATAATAAAAGAAGTGACATGGAGCCGCATATATAACCGGTATACCAATGAGCTATCAAAAAGGAATGACTGGACCATGACCGGCTTTATTAGAAGCGACCAGGTCACCCGAGGCAGCGCGAGCGCGCCGCATTTGCTTTTGCTTGTTTAGTACTTTCTCTAGTTCGCTGAACCGCCACCGCGTTTTTTGGCTCTGTAGCTCACCACACTAGCAGACGCTTTCGCCTGTGTATCTGTGTGTGCCCGCTCCACGACCAACGACGTTTTGAGGATAATCGGCTGTATTTTAAGGACTTTTCTCATCGTTATTGCGATTGTACGTTCGGTAAAGAGCTACAAGCTGATCTAGATCGCATTCTTCTCTGGTCAAACGATGATAAACTTCCCCTAAACTAAACCAATTGCGCTACCATGCACATAACTACCTCAAGCCAACCTTCGACCCCTCCAACACTTGTCCTGAACCGAGTGGAGATCCCAAGAACAACGCAGATCCACCTCCTAGATGTCATCTTCGACCAGCTTTTCGATTTCCATCGTTATGTCCAAAACGCCGTGTCCAGGGAAAGGTGACGCCTTGGCTTCGTCATTCGGTCCACAAGAAGAGCCAGTCCCGATGTGCCCAGATTGCTGTTCACAGCACTGGTGTTGCCCATACTAGAGTTTTGCTGCTCGGTGTGGGATTCGGCGACCAGGCAACTTGTTGCCTCCCTCGAGTCGGTGCAACGTCGCGCTTCCTACCTTATTATGAGGCACCAACTTGGCCCCCGAACCCCATCCTATCGAGCACTGCACCTCCTCCGTTCAGTCGGCAGGAACCTGCTTCAACACCGACGTCAAGTAGCGACCACGCGGCTCCTAACCACTTGCCTGCTACCTTACTACTCGCTTCCTTTTGCCTCCTCCGGGTGGCGTACTCGCACTGGTGGACTGCAGCCTTTTTTAACCCGTACACTTTGTCACTAGAACTCCTTCGCACCCCGTGCAGTGCAACTTTAAAGCACCCCCCCTCCCGCCGGTCACCAGTTCACTACCAACCAACAGTGTCTCACTTCGAACATTCACCAAGAGCGTCACGGCCCACCTGCTGAGCATTTAACTCGATTTTTTATTCCGATCCCGGAGTGGGCTTCAGCAGGCGGACTGGATGCACCATCCTCGTACACACATCTGATGCTTAGCTCTCAATACAAACTATTCTGCTCGAGAAAACTATATATATAGTGACTAATTTTAACTTATTGTATTCACACGATGTGCTAGCATTTGCGCCTGCCTATTAAATGCGACAGAAATCATCTGAAACCAACGTTATTTCCACACGTTCCCATTGCCTTCCATAGCGGCCGCTGCGCTCTTGGTGTTGAGCTAGGGCGGCGCCTAGCAGGACACTCGGTCCCTCCAAGTGGTTCACGTGATATTTCTTGGCCCGCGCGCTCCCATAGGGAAACGCGGAGTGACCTGGTCGCCCCTATAAAGCCGGTACGTGGACTGGACATTTTTTTGAGTGCAGTGATTGAAATAATATTGTCTTGGAATTTCGTTTAATATGAGTTGTCCTGTGTAAATGCTCTGGGGAGTCACGGCGATAGCATCGACAGCTTATGGTATCCGAATATATATATATTGTTTATCTTGAACGTGAATTTATCTTGTAGTTATGTATCTTGCACCTTAAGTGGAGGGACCATCCCCAATGTCTGCTCAAAAGACACCATGACGCCATGTACTAGGACGTCACGTGACTGTGTCTTCACGGCGACACGTGGCACCTCAACGCGGGCATAGGCCATAATTCCAAGGGTTGGGCGAGTACGACTGTAGCTTTCCTTTCTACAGAAAAAAGACGGCCCTATGCCATACTACGGCGTATGAAAATATTCACTAGACATTGTGACTGCTCTGTCTTGTGTGAAGTTTGTTTCCGACCAATTTCAACATACAAAAATATCTCGCGCATATAAAGCAACGAGAGCCTAAAAAAATTTCTCTTTCACAAGAAATACGCTTGATAAGAGAGAAACAATATGTGCGATGGAGGCGAAGTCTTCATTTATATCTTACATGACAAGGCACACCTGTTCGGAAAACCGAAATGCTTAATCAGGCGAAAACCACGTGCGTACCACTTATTTATAGCCAATTAATAGCAATGAATAATTTGGAGGGAAAGTGCTTCACATGTTCCCTCTCCTTTGCGCAGTGTCGTTCACCAAATCTGTATAGAAGCTCCGAGTGAGGCATATACATGTGCATTTGAGATTGATTGTATGTTTTAGTAATAGTGTAAGTTATGTAGTTTTGTTTAGGATGATAGCAAGGTTAATCTAGCCTGTAAGTAACATATTTTCTCTCGCACAAATTTTGTTTTCTGGCGAAAGTTCACTCAAGGGGATAGAAAATGATATGTTAGAGGAATGAAAGTTTCCCTCATAGGGATAGGAATTTCCACCAAGGCATAGCAACATCTACTACAATCATATTTGCGTAGAAAATAACAATATAGCCGCTGAGTTTGTCCGAGCACTAGGTACGCCCCCCCCCCCCCCCCCCAGAATACATGTATTTGGAAATCAGACACGGTGAAGGAAAACCTAGTCGCATTATGCATGTAACAAACAGAGATGACTTTAGAATTACTATTATAATAATTACCGCATGACTTACCACAGTGATGAACATATACTTTTTCTTTAGGTGTAACAAGTAAGCTTTGATATGAAAGATGCAGAATCGCATTCTTATATATACTCCGTGCGAAAAGCGCCAAAAGTTCTGAACATCTGCATTTTTCTTTTTCAAACAAAAGGCGTGCGTCATTGCAGGACTTTCGGCAAAAACAGAAATGTTTTCGACACAGAAACGTTGTCTCTTTTGATTAGACTCTGTTGTTAAAAAATGATGTTTGAATAATAAATAATAAATATAGAACAAATGTAGGCCATGCTGGCACGTGAAGACGCACGTCACAAGCTATCCTTCAGTTTGTATTTGACGTAATACGTGCTCGCGATGACGAAAAATAAAGGAAACCTTCCGATTTTTTTATTCGTAATTTGCTTATTCTTGTAGACAAAGTTAAGAATAACCCCCGTTTCTTTACTCACAAGTGAATAACATTATTTCCTCACAACTGAATAAAGTTACTGAAATATCCACAACTGCACAAGTTTGCATTGATTCACTATATATCTAATGTATTAAAAATGCTCTTCATTCAGATTATTCAACAGCAAGGATATAGAAGTTTTTTTCATCTCTGCCATATACCCGAAAAAAGCTACCTAACTGGGAAATTCACAAGCGCTCTCAATCATGAGACTCACATACTCACGCTTCAATGACAGGAACAAAACAAGAAAAGTTCCACTCACGCAAGATCTTACTTGGACGGACAGTTTAACGTCAAGCTGTCACGTAATCACTATCACATAGTTGAGGTTAATAACATAAAATTACCACACGGGCAGCAATGGCAAATTTCTTCATACCGCCCGCAAACTGCACCAGGTCATGTAACTACGAGGGAGTTAGAGATGATACGAAAGAAAATGGCACATGTATAGAAGTGTTTCATTCAGGGAAATAAGAATATTAACGAAGTGATAAAACAAATTAAACTTCAAGCACTAATACAACAAAACACGTCTCGGGGATAACGGGGATAGCAATAGGAGAAACGCTCAAGTATTATTGGACATTGCCTTTCTGGAGCACATATGGCGGTTTCACAAACGGGAGAACTTCATCGCCGACTGAACCTCGAGACAAGACGTACTTGATGAAGGACTGCCTCGATCTCTTCCTTGCAGGAGGCCCAGACTGGTTTTCCGAACATGAAGTGCTACCGCCTCGTCTCGATTACGCTAAATAAACAAACCAGGGTTCGCACCGCGGTTCGCTGTTCTCATATCGGCTACTCTTGTTAGCTCACTATCTTCCGCCTAAGCAGGGTGTTTCAACCGACTTCTTCAAAAACACAAAAAGCTGGTGCAAGCTACGCCGATTAAACCAATGCAGTATTTTTCACAATTATATTGAGCATGTGAAGAATGTTTTGTCGACGTGCCAATCTGGTTACTTACCGAACAAAAAAGCGACTGAGCTTACTACCATTTAAATTCGCTAGCAGGCAATTATATGGACTTTTTTTTTCAAGTTTTCGCCGCGTTTTTTTTAGAGCTAAAAATCATTAGACACAACTGCGGCTATCCTGATTAAAATGATTCAGTGAGATGTTTCTCAGCACGCGCTACAACTCTTCTATTGAAGGTTTCGCACACAAATCGTATTTCAGAAGTTAACTAAATTATTTGTGTATTTAACCTTTTCTGAATCTACCCAAAAGCATATCGAGTTGCTCAATCGGGGCTTGAACGATACTATGTAGGTTGGACAAGCTTAGCGCGCACTTGCTTACTTTATTTCATGGCCGAATTTAAATAAAACACTTTGTATATCTCACTTGAAAACGCAGTCAAGAAGCGCCTATATCAAGGCGCAGAGCTGTGCTGACGCCCTAATAAAACGATTATTGACAGAATATCTATTACACATGCCTTTAACATTCTAGTCAAGACGTCCATAGAAACCCGTTTGGTGAAGTACAACATTGCAGTCCCTCTTTTTCAACTATGATAATATCAAACATCAAGTCTACCATTTCGTGCGTAATTTGGGAAACGTAGGTTCTTCGAATCATATATGTTGGTACTAATAAAACCTGAGATGATATTGTACCCCTAATTTGTGAAATTTGCGTTATGTCCTATCTTAGGTTCTTGGCTGAAACTTTAATTACAGGACAGTTTGTGTCAGTCGATGCGGACCGTTTCAAGGCTGAAAAAACTTAGTTCACTTTGAACATATTTTTGTTTTCCAATTGTCTTTGTATAAACAGCAGATGTTACAAAGCAAACCATATGTGTCCTTGAGCTTGTTTTTCTTCCGTCCCGGCATCATTAAAAATGAGCTACGTCAGCACTAATTACAACTGCGACGGATAAGCAAAAACCTTATTAAGTGGGAGTCAACTCAACGCGCAGTAAAATAAAGCCTTACTATGTAGAGTTCCCATGTTCTTATTAAACGCTGTCAAATGTTTTGATGATGAAAGTTAAATATACTTCAGCTAAAAACAAAAAAATAAAGGTTGGAGCCGAATTTATTTTACCATTATCCTATGTGCTGATTCATACCCTACAAAATGATGCACAGGTTTAATGCCGAAGATGTTTTGAAATAGGCCAGTAAAAAAACATACCAACCCGGGCCCGGCGCTTTGTCACCCAGCGCGGCTGCTGAGGCAGCTGAAGAGGACGCGAGGCATGACAGCCAGCGAAACGGCAACTTGCGCCCCTGGCGTCGACTCCGGTGTGAGCCGGACAGAAACGAGCGAAAGAGACATGACTACCAGCACGAAGGACGCGCATGCGCAAAGCGTGGCTTTTAATGCGTTGTCGCGCCGTTGCACGGCGCGGAGATGCATTTCGGCACGCGCTGCCGTGTCCAGCAAACTTTTGCTCCCGTCTGTACGCATTGTAGTACGCGTATTAGGAACCTCGCGCCATTCCTTTTGCCAACTGGCGATGCTTCTGCCTAGCAAACATCCAGCACCCTTGTGTGACAACGGGCAATAACTTCGCCTCTTCGGGTGTTTGAGAACAATACTCCTCGAGAGGAACGTCCGAGAAGGCGTCAACTAGTACGCTTTGGAAACTAGGATTCGACTGCATCCGAATCGGAAGGGAGGCATTTCACACGACAAATATTTGTAAGAATGAGCTCCAATGGCCCGACCTAACTTTGTGACACGGACTATAACTTCTTGAAAATCAGGAAGACGTAAATATATCACGTTTTAACTAGAGACCATCACTGTTGACTGAACCACGAAATCGATGAGTCGCTTTTTTCAGTCACATTTAAATAAGAAACCATTGATCGTGTTTGACACTTCAGTCGTGGGCGCCAGCAAAGCGATTCTTCCCAATGGTTCACAGTAATGCGCATAGGGCTGTTGCGGTTTAAACATGAAGATATGAGTTTTGGTACATATGCTGTAAATACAATAACCATGAAATTACTGACTCAAGGTATTGAAAAGTAATGTCAAAGTAATTTCATTGCTTCTGGAAAGTAATTGCAATGGAATGTCATAACTTTTCGTCTGCAGTTATTTGTAATATAATTTATTTAGAGTTTTGCAGTTTCCGAATACTAACTAGTACTGTAATTTAATTACTTTTTTGACATAATTTCGCCCCCTCTGGTTTTAGTTCAGTGTGGCTAACTGTCGAGTTTATTTGAGCCCGCGCATTCATCTTTCACGTCAGAGCACTATGACAAAATGCAGCTCGCGGACATCATCACTTGGCTTGTGCTCGGCTCGAACGAGCTGCCCAATAAAACGTTTCGGTTTCGTGACCATGCCCTGCAGCACAGTTTCAGAAATTGTCACACTCTAGCAACGTTCAGGGGTCAGATCGTGCCTCACTTATCGTTAGCTTAATCGCGCATCAGAGATCGATCCCAATTGCGTAAATCTGCACATCACATATGTTTCTTTATTCTGGCAGCGAACGGAAGGCACCTTTTTTCTCTGTTTCGCTAGTTTCAGCAAGGCTGAGCAAAATAATAATATTGAGATAAAGGTTGACAAATTCGATATTGCGAAAACTACGCGTCGCAACAAAAAAAACTTGTGTCTTTTTGGTCCTGGGCCAGGGGCCTACTTAGGAAAATTATTAAAGTCCGAGGTAATTAAATTGTTAATTATTTTTGCGTAATTAACTTTTTTTAATATTGTGTTTAAGGGCATAGTTTCAATTAGAAAATTGCTCAGCGTCATCGAAAAACCCTAAATCAACAAATTGCAGAACGATCGAAGGCACGCGAAGCATTTTACGGCTTTCTGAAAAACCGTACAAATTCGACTGGTTTTTAAGTTTCGATTTGCTATCGGAGCGCATCTCCGCCCCGGCAGCACCGCGCCCCGTGGAGAGATAGTGCAACCAGCCTCTGCTGCGTCGCGCGATGACAGCGCAGCAGAGGTTGGATGCACTATCTCTCCACGGGGCGCGGAGCTGCCGGGGCAGAGATGCGCTCCGATAACAAACCGAAACTTAAAAACCCGTCGTATTTGTACGGTTTTTCAAAAAGCCGTAAAATGCTTCGCGTGCTTTCTATCGTTCTGCAATTTGTTGATTTAGTGTTTTTCGACGATGCTGAGCAATTTTCTAATTGAAAACTATGCCCTTAAACCCAATAATAAAAAAGTTAATTACGCAAAAATAATTAACAATATAATTATCTCGAACTTTATTAATTTTCCTAAAAAGGCCCCTGGCCCAGAACCAAAACGACACAACTCTTTTTTGGTGCGACGCGTAGTTTTCGCAATATCGAATTTGTCCACCTTTCGTGAAACACCCTGTATATATATATATTAAACAATCAACAAGAGCCATGAAAACTACTCAAGGCAGCCATGAAGGTATAACAAAAAAAAAAAACTCCGAAAGAAGCATGACAAAAAAAGTAATTTTTATTACTACGTTGTGTTACATTAGTGAAACGTTCTTATGTATCTGCCTCTCAGTTATCTTTTTCGTTCGATTTGAGAACGTATAATATTTGTACAAAATACAATGCGGTGTATTTCAGAACAAAAAAAAGTGTTATCTCTCGCATTTTTTCTGGAATTTGAGGCCGCGAGATATCTTTTTCCTTTTTTTTTAATGAGAAATACAGTATACTTTTAACGACTGTTGTCGACAAATCTGGCATTTTGAAAGCTTTGAAAAACACCACATGTAGTGAGACCTTCAATTCAATGTACCAGAAACCTAGGTGTTCTGATTTTTTTATGGCCAGCAACAGCAGCAGCGTATTCAGGGATGAAATGCTTGACAGCAAGCACCATGCACAATTTTAAATCTCAACAATTCGATTATGACCTTCATCTCTGTCCCTTCTGCAGAAGGACAACGAAATGCTGATACTGCTTGAATTGGCGTGGACGTTGTGGCTGAATGCGAAGACCATGTCTCCTCTGGCGCTGTGTTTTCTACTGAAAATGAGGTCAACCAAATATTTATTTTCTGGAGGTGCACAATTAACAGGTTGAAATCCTCGGTAGCGTTAAATACAACTCACGACTTTCTATGCTTTTCTATTTTCTGAGATTAGGAACCTTGGCGGTTCAAAGCTTTATGAATTGCTACAGTGTGAGCACAATTTCTCAGCAGAGTTTCTGCATAATTCGTTTACTCAAAATTACCAGACCTGTTTGCATGGGAAGGGTGTCTGTGCGAGATTTTAACCGTGATTGAGCGTAATAACAGAAATGCGAGTCTATAGACCTTAAAAAGACTTGAAAGATTCTCTTTCCCTAAGGCTATCTGTTTTCCTGTAGTGGAAACAGAGGATAATAAAGGGGTATGCCAATTGATTACTTTTATAATATATTCGTATTCAGTGGACACACAATGCGAACTGTAAAATAAAGTTTGTATCGAGATGATTGAAGCCTACTTAACAGAAAGTCAGATAATCACGCGAACCCTAAGCCAAACGTATTAATAATGCACTCTATTATTTTTGAAAGCAGAGTCACCCTACAAAATCTATTATACAGTTGCCATTGAGTTTCTAATTAACTTTATAAGAATGAATTAGGAATTCAATTGAAAGTCATTGATGACTTCTAAAGGGGTAGAGAAAACGAGAGACACCCTCTATTTATTTACTTCATCGCTCGTATTATAAAGATTGGTATAATAAATATGAAGTAGATAGATGAGCGGAAAAAGTGAGAGAAGAAAAAAGAAGTCAATTTTTAGTGGATCTGTTTAATATTTAAACTTTATTGAATATCGTTGTCGTTTTATTTACCTGGGATTCAACCGCGCTTCTGCTGGTTATGTGGTGAGGATGATGCACGTTTATGAAGCTGATGGATCGAGAGAAAACCGTCTTCAGGATTCCCGATGGTCTTTCCAAATCTAATGTGATGCGCCCCTCGACATGTGTACCACACCATTTGCAGTCGAAATAATAATGAAGCTCTTTGTGAAAAATACGCTTAAAGGGATACTGAACCGAAATTTTGAGCTCACGAAACGAGGCTGGGCGGACAGATGGGACGCGGTAAAACCCCCAAAAAACATCACTCATACAGCGATTTGTCTAATGGATCGCCGTACCTTCAGAAAAGAAGAGCGCGATTGAACACGGCCAACGATTTTTGACGGGACAAGTCACGTCACGATTCTCATTCCCTCTCCTCCTCGCTACATTTCGTCGAGCTGGTGAACAGAAGCCAGGCGGAGAGATGGGAGGGCGCTTCCCTCATTTTTAAATTCTCCAGGAGGAGAATGACGTCGTAGACCTTGGTTGATCGCCCTCTTCTTTTCCAAAAGTACTGCCATCATTTAGAGACGTCGATTTATGAGTGATGTTTTGGAGTTCGTAGCGTCCCTTTCAACGCATCTGCTGCCTTATTTGGAGAAATCGAAATTTCGGTTCAGTATTCCTTTAAATTAATCGTTTTTCTTTTGTTAGCTCGATGATGTTATACTACCTTTAAACTCCTTTTATACACCCTTGTGCGCTTAGCTCAAGCTTTGCAGCTTTGTGGACATACCGGATGATCAAAGCTGTAATCCATTATGTCGACAGAGCTCTTCTCAATCCACCCACAAACACTAATCACTGTCCAAGGTTTCTCGATACCTAAATCATTTAAAAACGCCTAACTCTTTTTTATTGATTTGTTTTCGTTCCTTTTCTTTTATGGGACAGTTTGCATAAATCGCTTCAGCACTCAGAAAGTTACTAAAATTTAACTTTATCTTCAGGCACTTTGAAGAGTAAGCTTAGTATTGAAAATTCGAAACCTGAACATTCCATGATCACGTCCCACCCTTGTCGTCTTGGAGATTCAGCCCCACAAAACTCGAGGCTCCATTGCGCCTGAACTTCGCAGTTAAGTTCTCTACATATTCCCTCAGTGCCCATGTCAAGAGAGCGCTTCGTTAGTCAACGACACAAAATTCAATACTATTGTGTGCACTGTGATATGCACTTACAGAAACATTGTATGTTTAGAAACTTTTGAAGGTTTTTACAAACCCTACATGTTTATTATGTCGGCGTAACACTGCTTACAAATCAGCATAGTCAAAAATCAATAACATTTTTTACGTAAAAAGGGCGAAGTAGAAGATGTAGTCAAATTCTACTTAAACGAGTAGTACTACAAAACGTAGGTAAGACGTAGTAATCAAACCTAACATGCACAGGGCACAAATCGGAAGTTATTTGCATTTAACTCCCACAAACCGCATTCGTCTAGTCGTTATATTTAATACGTGATCCATGGCGGGCAAACGTGGTGATTACCTTAGTACGATCGTCTTGTTTGGAACTCGAAATTACAAACGGCGAACATCGCTTTGATTGACTCTTATATCAGATTCGAAAATGTCTATACTGGATACAGTTGGCCCGATGTGCTGCTGGATCCCCCGAGCTCAATTATAATATTAATGAAAGCACTCGGAAGTGACGTGAAAGACGCCATATGTAATGTTAACTGTGACACAATAGCAAACGTAAGTTTGATCGCGTCCACTAGCTTTTACGCGATTCTCGAATCAACGTTATTAGTTCCATCCCTAGAAATTGTTCGAGTCGGCACATGGATCACTAGTTTCTTTTCCTCTTTTTGCCATGTTTAGATTTGGAGAGGTACATACGCTTGGGAGCACCATTATTGCCTCCATGATATTGATAATATCACGGAGGAAACAATGGTGTAATCTTAACACTCCTCTTCGTTTCATTTTAATTCCGACCGCATGCAGCCAAGGTTACCATCCAATTTTTTTTTATTATTTTCAAGTATTTGCGCATGGCGAGATTTCAGGACTGTGTACAATCGATGCCGCTAGCAAGAAAGGGACACATACATTAAATATCAAATATATGTGTGTGATTGTTTCAGCCTGTGATTGAAAACCTACGTAGAAAGCGAGCGTCATGATGATGGACATTTGGCGGTGCTCTAGTGGCACCATCAGAATGTAGCTTTAGTTGCAGTTGGACTAGAAGTGCAACGGAGTATTGCTAATCATTATAGTCTGATATAGAAAACACAATTATTTCTTATTATATTTCTACGGAAGCAAGCGCTAGGTATTACGGCGCGAAAAGATAACCGGAGGATCTCGTCACTGCCTTTCATTCATTCACGTAGCCTCCAACCAAAAACAAAGCTTCCGCGGTGTCGATCCCCGAGGGTTCAGAGCCTGAATATCCAGCGAGTCAAAAGATCCAACGAGACGAAAGATCCACTAGTGGATATTCAGGCTCGTTGTATATTCAGACACGTTGGACATTCAGGCCTGGTTGGATCTTTCGTCTCGTTGGACATTCAGACTTGTCTTACATTCCGTCTCAATTGGATATTCCGTCTCGATGGATGTTCAGTCACGGTGGACATACCGGCCTGACTGGATCTTCCGTCTCGTTGGGTATTCAGACTCGTTGGACATTCCGTCTCAGTTGGACATTATTTTTCGATGGATACTCGTCTCACCCGCCACGTAACCAAGTGGATACCTGATTTGAGCAATGCGTTTCGCATTGTTTACGTATTTCGAGCCGGTAGGTCTTCAGATTTCTTAAAAAGAATGCTGGTTACTCTGGCGGATTCAGGTCGGTTAAACTTGGCTGTTAAGATCGACACAATTTTGAAATTGCCTAACGGCTTATAAATAGGTGTGCTTCAATTTAACTTGTCCATTCTTATGTGGACCATCCTATTTGAAGGAACCGCTGGTCATTGTTCGTTTTGGAGAGGGATGCGTGTGGCCTTCGCCAGCTTACGAGCGCTTTGGGGGGAGGGGGGTGCATGCAAGCACCCGATTTTAAAACCCTGTGTCATATGCCCTGCGGTTAATGCCCCGTCCTCTTTGCCCCGCTTTCAAAAGCCCCAGTTTCAAAAGCCCATGACGCGAATCCCCCATGTCAGGTGGCCGGGTCCTCAGCGCGAGGGCGGTGTGTGCACGCGAGCTTGTGTAACAATGACGCCGTACCCGGGACTCAAGTAAGGAATAAATGGATAAAGCTTCCCGATCTTCAGGAGTACGCTTATTCGCCTCGGGATCAAACCGTGTCGCCACCGTGCGGCCGAAATTGGAAACTTTCGAAAGCAGGGATACCGCCGTGAGTCGTCTGCTACAGGCGCACGTTCAGAAGCATGGATCTGGACGACGCAAGCCCATTTCCGGCTGAGCTGGACCCTCCTTATTAAATGTTTGATGTCTTTGTTGTTGTTTCTTATTACTAAAGGTTGTGCTGCATCGTTTCACTTGTGTGGAAATTCAACAAAGCGATAAATATTAGGTCGGAGGCTTCCATAATCTTAGTGCTGTTTTTTGTAGAACCTTTGGTCCTACATATTTTTGTTATTTCTAGCAATCGATAGCTTTCCTAAAACGTTGAATATTGATTGGAGCTGGTGTTTATTAACAAAATTAACCTGACTGATCGCCACCCTTTAATAGACTAATCGTTCGATAAATCCGTTAATTGATTTTTCTCCAGTCATATTACGCGAAAGACGTAAAAACAACACTTTTTTAGAGAGCAGCTCTTAGGCGCCCGTTCCGGCTTGAGCGGCGTCGGCGTCGCCGTCGGCGTCACCGCGCGGTGCATTATGGGACGCGTGACGTCACTGCTGACGTCATCAGTGACGTTACTGATGATGTCTTCGGCATCCGCATCGTCATCGTTGCTGATGACGTCATCAGTGACGTCACTGATGACGTCATTGGCATTGTCACTGATGACGTCATTGGCATCCGCATCATCATCCTCACTGATGACGTCATCGGCATCGTCACTGATGACGTCATCGTCATCGCCACGTGACCTCATAGGGGTATCCCCGGTGACGTCACGTGACCCCGGGAGGTCACGTGACCCTCGTGAGACGACGGCGACGCCGCTCGGAGGGAGGAGTAGCAGACAGGATGGGGAGGTGAGGAGGAGGGAGGAAGGATATACCTTCCCCTCAGTACCCTTCCCTCCTCCTCCTCGAGAGCTGCGCTCTAATCCGGCGTTACAGGGAGTTGTAAACGGTTTTCATTTTTTTACTACTTTTACTATCTCATAAATTGCATATTGCATTCCAATTTTTAACTTCACGTTGTGACGCCTACAGAAATATGAACACGGGAAGCCTTTTAAGGTGAAGTAATTTTTAAGTCATTATTTAAACAGTATATCACTCTCGATGACAATCACAAGCGTGCTGAAGTGGTTTACCGTGCAAGTATCTTTCTTTAAAGAAAAAAGACGTCAAAAATATTAAAGCAGGCATTTTTTTTACCTTTTCCTGACTTTCTCCAGCACAAGATTCCAATTAAACAGCTAACAAAATAATATATATATATCAATTAAAGTATCAATCGAATAATCTGAAGGTTAATCGATGAACTGCCCAGTCGCGATATGCGTTATGTGAGGGCGGAGGGTGATCGGAAAGTGTCGTGAGAGTCGGTAACCCTCATCACTAATAAAGTAATGTCGCTGCGGCCGATTCTGTCTGTGTCGTAATGCGGGTCGTTTCTTTCTTCTTTTTTTTTTTGAGTTGCAGAAGTCTATTATTCTTGAATAGAAGATTATTTAGCGAGAAATTTATAATATTAGTCTCTTGAGATCAGCGGCATTTTCCGAGAAAATTGAAGAGGGTGATCCCACACTACAGAGAAAAGCATCTAACAACACGCGCGCTACTGGCATGCTACATTGCTCGGTTACACCCGTTTATTCTACTCGCGGCAGATATATTAGAATAGTTTGTTTCGCGTGTTTGAGTTGTCCTGCCAACGAACAGTGTGCGTATCGCAACTAGAAGATACACTCCGTCCTCATTGCAACGTAGTAGAATTGTTCCGACTCCGAAAAACTTACCCACATCATGGCACAGTAAAGGTAAACATTGGCTGCAGCGGAACTCAATAGAACGGTAATTTCCAATACAGCACTGACTTGTCTTCATGCGAGATATTTATATTACTGCAAAAGCTAAAAGTTACAAATTATGCATAGAACCTGCGATTTCACAGCCTACAGTACCAGTATTATGTTATCCGGGTCGGAATTCATTGTTTTGTTTAGTTCCCACACTGGTGAACCGATATATTTATTTAAAAAAAATATTTAACATAAATAGTGCAGTTTACAGGGAGACAGGCATCTGTCGTGGTGATCCATGCTCCCCAACGTCTGCGTGGAGCAGACGACGCATCCACACAAGTTATTATTTAAATTTAGGGCGTACGCTGGTGGCACGATTCAAATTTCACTGAAGCACCGAACGGTATCGCACCATTTTCCGCTAAAAAAATGTTTTCCACCGATCCTGTGCGAAAAAATAAACGCAAGAATCTACAGCATCTCTCGCGCGAACGTGGAGAGCCTATGGGGCGGCCATGCTGCTATCCCCGCTTTGATGATGATGATGATGATACCGTGACAGTGATGCCACCTCTAGGTTGATCTCTCCTTGTTACGACGAGTAAGCAAAATTATTGCGTGTATGTTTATACAGCTGGAAGTAAGTCTGCCTCAGTGGGCTAAATTGCTCAGCTGTAGATGGGCAATTTAGCCAGTGCGGAACAAACGCTAGCCGGGGTTCTTTAACGTGCAGCACGCAGTAAGGATACACGACCGCATGCCGGTACGATGCTCATCCAGATCCAAACGGGCAGGGGTGGGGATTGAACTCAGGATCCCTGGGTTCTGCAGCGCGATTACAAGTGATAACAAACAGAAAATATCAGTGACTGGCAAAACATTTAAAGTTACAGTTTTTATGGATAAGCATTAAACGAAAGCTTTCGTTGACCCTGAAGCACACGCGGATTCACCGTTTCGACGTTTCTGTCAAAAGTGTTAACCCGTAGCTCATGGCGCCGTACTTACTACACATACAGGACTAAACACCAATTCCATTCTTACGTCGTGCTAAAAATATTTGCATTCATCTATGTAGGTAAAGTCTATAATTATACGTCTGAGTATACTTCTATGACAGCAAGGTGCATCGCTGGTTATGCAGATTTATGCGATTGGTCACTTGTAGTACGTCATTCTAAGTTTTTCCGCGGTTAGACGGAAGATCAAACGAGTCGAAAAATCCAATCGGTCACGTGACAGGTGAGACGGAATATCCATCGAGACGAAATGTCCAATTGAGACGGAATGTCCAACGAGTCCGAATGTCCAACGAGACGGAAGGTCCAACCAGGCCTGAATGTCCACCGTGACTGAATATCCATCGAGACGGAATATCCAACCAGGCCTGAATGTCCACCGCGACTGAATATCCAACGAAACGGAATATCCAACCAGGCCTGAATGTCCTCTGAAGCTGGATATCCAATGTGTTATGTTTATTTCATTCCTGTAATTTATCGAGCATACTGCTCCCAAATAAATAATGAAAAGGCAGGACCTTTTTATCAGCGCCACATTTTTGTATCCAATGTGAAAGGGCTTGCTGGAATGCTCCAAATTATATTTAACAACGTAAATATCACATAAGATACGTGATATCCGTGCCAAAACAAAATTAGGAAAGATTTTTTTTTGTTTTTTCTAGATTATTAAGGAATGGAATGCGCTGCCTAGTGAAATTGTTTGTGCCGCAAATGCGGAAAGATTTTTTTTAATGTTTGTACGCCCTCTGCGATAATGCCTGTACAGGCGCCGCAGGCTCAAAATAAATATTAAAGATTAAAAATAAGAACAGCAACCAAAGTTAACACCGAAGCTTAGCAGTCATATGCATCTCAGAAAGTATTTTAACAAGAAAAGAAAAAACCGCTGCAGACAGAAACCAAAAGTATGCGAGAAACAAAGAGTTTTCAACTCAGCGAAGCATCGTGAACTTCCTAAACAGGGTTCAACACGGAGTCCAGAAAACAAAAGCGACTGATCGCTCCGAAACCAAAACGTTGGCGCACAACGAAGAGGCCTTCGAAACTTTATGTTCTACGCATACATGTCCCATGTCACCCCCTTTCCGGTTTTGGACCAAAGTTTTTTTGTTTTTGTTTTTGTATTCTAGTGACCTTAAATCACTTGCCAGGTTAGAAAGGTTCACTCTTGTTCTTGGTTCGATATAGTAATAATTCGTTTTATTTCCATCAATGTACATCAACGGAGGAGACCAAGGAAAAAGCTTGCTTCGTGGCAGCTTGACAGGTGCTTGGCGCCCTTGTTAAAGAAACAGGGCTCGCTTGCACGAAAGTCAATATACAAGAATTACATAAAGAAATTATACAATCATAATGTAAGCACTCAGTACAAACAGAAATAAGCACACTCTTATAGTTTTAGGAAAACATCGCGAAGTTCAGAAAATAAAATTCCTTCAACATCAATGTGTTTTTTTTGTATTTAGACAATTTAAAAGTTTGCATGAGAAGCGTGAACTTAAGCAGACTTGTACGTAATCCGTTACAAGTAACGGAATTACTTGTAGTCCCTTACATTTATCGGTAATTTAATAACGGAATAATTACATATTTTCTAGAGTAATTTTAAAGTAATTCCCTTACATTTTTTACGTAACGGATTCCTTGTAATCCGTTACATTTTTTTCAAAAACCAGCCCCCCCCCCTCTAAAGAAAGGTCGTTTTCATTTTGGTAAAGTTGAGCGCAGTGACACTGTCACGCGAATTGAACAGCGCAAAGGAAGGCTTGGCACTCTTCAGTACCGCAAAGCCTTTTTTTTTGCAACACCAAGCCCCTTAATCTTTTTTTTAGACCCTAACAACAATGTCAAAAAATCTAAATAAACATTTCTACGAAAAAATGGGGGGGGGAGGGAGTTATTTCTGCTTTTCTTAGACCCTTTGCTTTTTCTTTGCGATCGAAGATGGGGAGAGGAGGACACCTAGTGATTGTGTGCCTCTTCGAGAAGCTCGAAGCGGTAAGTGCAGCAGACAAGAATTAACAATGCCCTTCTCGGTTATAGTGACTAAGACCATTTTCATAATGTCACAACACGAGACAACGCTCCGTCTGCCCCAAAATCCACTAAAGGGATGTGTTAACATGCAAAGGTGTTATTGCCACAAGCATCCTCGTTCGTTGCTGCACACTTATCATCTTCTCTTTTAGAAAACAGGATGTATTTTTTTCTACTTCTTTCACCTTATTTGACCCTCTTTTACAAGGTACTTACATTTCTGTAGTCCTACTTCTAGGGTTGGCCCACTTTTATTTGTGAATTCCAGTCAGGTTATCTGTATCCTAGTCACTCTCTATGTGAGTCACCCTTTCTGTGAGCCAGCTTTTAGCGAGCACTTCGAAAATAGTAATAGTCTTCCTTTTTTCTTCTTCCTGTTTCTACTCCAGCAGGACGCATGTTGTCTCAAGCAGATACTCTTTACAAATAAGACATAATCGTGGCTGACGTAGACTTGATATTCTGGGCTTGAGGAGAGAGTGAAACTCATGAGTGGGGCCCTAGCGTCGCTTAGTTCTTTGCTCTTCGCTGCCCGTGGCATCAGCGGACATCTATCTGGAGAATACCGGAGTAAACTGCAGTCGGCCCATGCTCCGTGCGTCTTTGAACGGCAACAAGAAAGGTACACATGGCAAACGTGCGTTTACATTTCCTTGTTTTAAACAAAGTTCTAGTTAATTGTTGTTATGAGTGTCCTTTTTTTTTGTTTCTTGATTACTTGTATTTAAATATTGGAAACTTTTTTTATTCACCAACGTCTCAACCGAGGCTCGACCTGTTCAGAACCAAAGGAAGAAGAATATCGAGCCAAACCTTATTTATTATTCAATTATCACCTTACTGTTACCAACTCTACTAAAACTGGAATATCAGGCAACGGCTGCAACGACGAAACTTTGTTCTATCTTCGAGGTAAATAGTACTTCCATTGCTTCGCTGAAGAAGCTCAATGCAGAGCATAAAGCATTCGTGAGGCACAATATGGAACCCCCATCCAGTGCCTCAGTTCAAAGGGTGTTCAGCGTAGCAGTGAACATATTGAGTAAGAAAATAACGCAAAATGTCTGACGAGACTTTCGAGAGTCAGCTGTTGCTCAAAATACTCAATGTCAATAAATGGAAGATGTGGCAGCAATAAGAACTTGAATAACCTTCTTCCGTTTGTTTTTTGAGGAAAATACTGTTGAAAGTAACGCCACGAAAGTAACGGATTACTTTTGGGGGTAACGGTCACTTACTTTCATGGGAGGGTAATTGTAATTGTAATAAATTACAATTTAGCCTCAGTAATTGTAAATGTAATTCCTTACTATTTTTCAGTAACGTGTACAAGTCTGAACTTAAGCATCTGATATCCGTAGTTATTTACACAGTTTGAAACTTTCCAGTATCCGGTATGTCGATTGGGGTATGTAGGTATGTGCAATTGTAAAGTTGCTAAGTCAGCTAAAAAAACTGAGTTTCTGATTTGTTCAGATTTAAAAAAGGAAATAAGCTTGTAGTTATATAATTTTTTATATCGAGAACTTGGAAGCGTTCAAATAGTTGTTCAGTGTGTGGATAATATGAAACATTTCAAATTATTCTTAAATTTTTTTTGTAACAAATAGTTTTTCCAGGTTTGTAAACGTGATACTGCCCCCTACAAGGTGACAGTATACTAAGCGAGAATGAAACAAAGAGTTGTAAATTAATACCTTAACACTGGTTGGGAGCACGAAGTGATGACGATATGTTAATCCTATACCACGCGATAACTTTGAGATAACATAATGTATATGGTTATCTTATGACATATTTTCCGAAAATATAACACCTAAAGTCTTAAAAGAACTAACAATCTCTATTGACCATGAATTTAATACAACATATCCTTGTTTAATTCCACCCTTTTATTCTTTGGTCGAAAAAGTACGGCTTTTGTTTTGCTAACATTAATCTTCAGGCAATTACACTGAGCCCAAGCTTCAAGCTGTGTTAAAAAGACGTTTGCCCTATCTACTGAATCATTTTTTTTTTTGACATATACTGTCAGTTTTGATTAGGACTTTGACAGGAGTGGCAACGAGTTACACTTGTAAAAGAAACAGGTAAAATAACACGGCAACAAAGCACAATGCAAGGAACACTAGAAAAACAATGCAAATCGAGAATATACAATAGTTAGGTTGCGTCCAGCTGGAAAAGGAATCATTCAAGATCGGTGGAAGAAACAACATGCTCTGGCAACAGATTCCAGTCCCGCACCGTACGAGGAAAAAGGGAATACTTAAAACAAACTTTATTGAACGAAAACTCTTGTAAGTGACGCGAATGTTTGTTACGAGTAATACGGGATCCATGAAGGGTTAGGTAACGTGATTGGTCAATGAGTAATGAACCAGAAAGTATCGTGAAAAAATGAAAGCCGCTTACAACTCCCTGTAACGCCGAATTAGAGCGCAGCTCTTGAGGAGGAGGGGAGGCAGGGGGGGTCACGTGACCTCTGGGGGTCACGTGACCTGGAGGACACGTGACCTGGGGGTCACGTGACCTCTGGGTGTCACGTGACCTGGGGGTCACGGAACCTCGGGGGTCACGTGATCTCGGGGGTCACGTGACCTTACGGTTACGCCGACGGCGACGCCGCTCAATCCGGAAACGGGCGCCTAAGAGCTGCGCTCTAAAAAAGCTTCAAGCTTTTATTTTCGCGTCTAGACTGAAGCAACGAAAGATTACGCAGCGCATACAGCTCTGTCGGCGAATCTAATCTGCAATATCTAGAATAAATGAAACGCAGGGCCAGTCTCTGTACACTTTCTAGGTCAAGGATTAGGCTTTTCATGTGCTGGTCCCATACTTCCGACGCGTATTCAAGCAGGGGACGAACCAGCATTTTGTAAGCGAGCAGTCTAGTCTCTGTAGATGCTAGTTTCAAGGACCGTCGTAGGAATGCTAATCGTGCATTAGCTTTTTTAACAATGTTAGTCACATTCATGTCCCATCGAAGGTCGCTCGATATAGTAACACCGAAGTACTTATAATTGTCTACTTTTTCCAGGAGGAGGCCATCAAGGCTGTGCGGATAAACGAGGGGATTTAATTTATGTGTGATGGACGTACAAACGGTTTTTCCCATATTCAGAGACATTTGCCACTTCGTGCACCATTCCTTAACCCTATGCAGGTTCGCGCTTAAATTACTTTGGTCAGACATAGTTGTTACCTTAGTGTACAAAAAAACGGTCATCTGCAAAAAGTCTCGCGTGCACCGACATGTCTTTAACCGGAACATCTGTAAACATAAGAAAAAGCAACGGCCCCAGAACTGAACCTTGTGGCACACCAGAAGTAACAGCACAAAGATCCGAGTAGTTATCTTCAATGCTAACAAACTGCTTTCGATCGAAAGAAATGACCCTGTCCATCCTGACAGAGTTTCGTTCTTTAGCGTAGGTCTTATCTTGCACATTAGCTTTCTGTGGTTCACCTTATCAAAGGCCTTTTCAAAATCAAAAAAAAAAACGTCGACCTAGCCTCTACTATCTAAAGTTTTCGAAAAGAAATGCATAATTTCCGTCAGTTGCGTAACCGTAGAAAGCCCCTTTCGGAATCCATGTTGGCAGCTGTCTAGTGAGCCATGCTCAGCTAGGAATGTATGAATATGCTTGGAGATGATGTGCTCAATTATTTTACAGCATGTTGATGTTAAGGAAATGGGGCAATAATTTGCCGGGGAACATGAATTACCCTCCTTAAATATTGGAATTACTTTACCCAATTTCCAGTCGTTTGGGACCAAAAAACTATCAAGTGATTTCTTAAAGATAAGCAATAAATATTTGGACGACCGTTCGGCATACCTTTTTAAAAACGCATTTGGAATTTGGTCCGGTCCTCCTGAAAAGAAGACACTCTTCCTCTACTGAAAAGAGTACACTAGTATCATCCGCATAGGTGATGAACTTTGCCATAGAGTTGATGTTAATTATATCATTCACGTAAATAACAGAAAGGAGGGGCCCGAGTACACTGCCTTGTGGTACTCCAGAAGTAATGGGTTTGGTTTCAGAAAAATAGTCAGATATATTTACGTATTGTTTTCGATGTTTCAGGTATGACTGTATTGGTTCTAAAGCGGTTCCGCGAATACCATAGTACTCTAATTTTTCAGTAGTAAAGCGTGATTCAAATAGTCAAACGCTTTAGAGAAATCTATAAACATATGAATCTGAGTCAAGAGGTCCAACGCGTCAAGAGGTCCAACGAGTCAAGAGGTCCAATATTGGACCTCTTGACCCGTTGAACCTCCTGACGCGATGGACCTCTTGACTCACCGTGGATTTCTTGACTCGTTGGACCTCTTGACGCGTTGGACCTCTTGACCCATATTGGATCTCTTGACTCGTGCCTCGATGTGTCAAGAGGTCCAACGCGTCAAGAGGTCCAATATTGGATATCTTGACGCGTTTCATCTCTTGGTGTGAAATATGTACAGGCAAGGGATGTGAAATAAGTACAGGCAAAAAAATAATAATAAAAAAACTACGAGGGCACCTAAGCTTTCTCTTATGATGTGCGAATGCGTGAGCACTAGCTTTGCCCGAGTTGTGTTGCCGCAACGGATAGCGCACTAGTTTCACGATCAAGAGGGCCTAGGTTCGAAATCAGGCTAGGATCGAAACGGAGGTTTCGTGCTCACGAAACCGGAGAGGTCACGTGACCAGATATTTTTTTCAGTTTGGTCACGTGACCGCAGTTGTTTTTTTTTTTGTCACATGATTAGATAGGTTACGTGACCAGAGAGATCACGTGACCAAAGATATCGCGTGACCAGAGTTTTTTTTATTGTGTTGGTTGTGCTGGACAAGTCACGGATTTTGACGACAGATTTTGCCGACGGCTTTTTCGCTGGCTGAGCCAGGTAATGCTCACGCATTAAAAAAGCAGACAACAGAGACGCTAACAAAATAAGGCGGAGAAGAAAAATGCCGGAAAAAGAGAAAAACGTAAAGCTGTGAAGACTTCCGCACGACAGGGGGATCTCACGAACACGGCTTTGATGCATCATTTCTGTCCGGTGATGTATTCAGTGTTCGTGCGTATGAGCCGTGATTTGCTTGGTATCTGAAGCGACAAATACGCGCGCGCTGGGCTGTGGGGATCGCATGCTGGGCACTGGATCTTTAAACACCAAAAATCATTGTTGTTATAAACTGTCAAGCTTATAGCGACATTGGTTTGTTGGGGACCTGCAGCCCTGCAGGGCTGTGGGCCTTTGCTTTTCTATCCCTGACCACAAAGTCGTAAATCTGCATCTCCCGTGTTGCTCTCCCCCGCGAATATCGAACACGTCACCGGAAAGGTCTTAACATTCCACGATTTGAGATGCCTTTTTTGTTTAGGCAGTGACTACTTCGACATCCGGGTTCAAAATAATTGTAAAACTACTTTGAACACATCTTTCGTCACATACGAAAGATATGTTCATAATTATTTTCTACATTCCGACGTCTACCATCACACTAAAGCACAATTACGGCGTTTGACGTCAGGATAACTGAAGATAGTTTTTTTTTTAATTTCTGTGACATCATTTTCAGAAGTTGTAGTAATTGTTTAAATTTGTTCACATCCCGTCAAATAGCTTCCTTTATATTTTGAAGTCCTTGGTCTTCGAAGAACTTGAAGAGACAGTTTGCCCTGGCGCAGCATGGCATGTAAAGTTAGTCATTTTTCCATTCGCCATGGCCTAGCAGTGGACACACTAGATCTATCGGCTTCAGAGATCGACGTGCTTTCCGACACAAACAGTTCTTCAGTCGATTTCGATCTCTATGACCCAATTTTCTAAAAATGATTGAGCAACTATTCCATCATCTTACACAGGCACGTAACCAAATTTTTTTTTTTTTTGGAGGGGGGGGGCTTGCTTATGAAAAATTGCTGTATGAGGGAGAGGGGGAGAGGAGGTCCCTAGTTCAAAAAAATTCCACCCGACTAACACATCGCGTAATTTTAACTAAAAATAAATTATATCGACAGACAAGTGTTAGGTAATTCGTGTCAAGAATGCTTAATCATGAAACGTTCCGTCTCATGGTTTATTTCACAGCATTCTCAAAAATAAAGAGCAGTAAAGGAGTTACATATCGCTAGCATAAGTATTTGTGGCTGCTCCGTGCTTTTGAGTGAGCCAACGGCCCAGATTAACCCGCTAGCTTGCAGCGGTCATAACGTTTCAAGGAGACAATGCTCGCATTCATTTGCGACACTCTATTTGACGCCAAGTGGAGTAATTTGGGCTCGTTTAAAGACGCCCTCCAATGATATTTGAGCTTCTTCCCATGTTGTGTTATTTACCTCTTTAGTGATACGGTGAATTCAGTGAATAAAAACTAAAGCATAAAACAGTAGGGCATCATATTTTTAATAGAACATACGAGAACCCGGGACTGGACAAAGTTACCCAAGGAAGTATTTGCGATCACAAATACTGAGATGCATGAAAGGGAAGGCTAAATGCGAGATGCTGAGGTACATTTGTATTTTATATCTCGGGAATTTGAGAGACACTTCCGTAGAAATGGCATAAACGTGTCCTAGAACAGAGAGACTGGAACACTGATACTAAGTTCTACAAGTCGAAAATATGTCGCCAGGCGCTATTCATTATTTAACACTCAAATACATATACATTGTGGCAAATAGTATCTGTCTACTTGTCGCCAATAGCTATGTAGTAGTTGTATTGTCCAAAATAATTAAAATAGGTCAAACAGTCAGTAACCGTCACAAGCAGCCATTAATAGCAATATAATTATAAACATAGAAGATAAAAATAAGGCTCGATGGACCTCTTGACGCGTTGGATCTCTTGACGCGTTGGACCTCTTGACTCGTTGGACCTCTTGACGCGTTGGACCTCTTGACACAGATTGGACCTTTTGACTCGTTGGACCTCTTGACGCGTTGGACCTCTTGACTCGAATTGGACCTTTTGACTCGTTGGACCTCTTGACTCGGCTGTCACGTGGCTATTGGACCTGTTGACTCGTTGGACCTCTTGACCATAAGCGTAAACATACCTAGCACTAAGTGCTTCCTCTCGAACTCCCGCAGAATGAATTCTTTCTGTTCAAGGAATGCAGTCTCAGTCGACATCTTTTTACGGAACCCAAACTGAGACGTACTCAATAAACCATGCTTATCGGAGAAACTTACTAAGCGAGATTGTAATATCTTTTCAAAGCATTTTGGAAAAAAACGGAAAACACTGGTACAACACCTCCTGAGTGGGTTCAAACCCTAGAATGCAGACAAACTAAACCATCCACTTACCAATAATGAGACGGAATGTTTAACGAGTCTGAATATCCAACGAGACGGAAGATCCATCCAGGCCGGAATGTCCACCGTGACTGAACATCCACTGAGACGGAATATCCAATTGAGACTGAACGTCCAACAAGTCTAAATGTCCAACGAGACGAAAGATCCAACCAGGCCTGAATGTTCAACGTGTCTGAATATCCAACGAGCCTGAATATCCACTAGTGGACCTTTCGTCTCGTTGGATCATTTGACTCGTTGGATATTCACGCTTTGAATATATGTGAAAGGGCTTGCTATAATGCTTCAAATTATATTTAACAACATAAAGATCACATGAGATACGTGAGATCCGTGCCAGGAAGTGACGGGCAAAGAGTTATTATTGTTATTATTATTATTAGTAGTAGTAGTAGTAGCAGTAGCAGTAGTAGTAGTAGTAGTAGTAGTAGTAGTAGTAGTAGTAGTAGTAGTAGTAGTAGTAGTATTTTGTTAGACCCCCAAGGAATGGAATGCGCTGCCTGGTGACTTTGCTTGTGCCACAAATGCGGAAAGGATTTTTTTATGTTTGTTCGCTTTTTGCGATAATGACTGATACAGGCGCCGCAGGCTCAAAATAAATAAATAATAAAGATTAAAAATAACAAAAGCAGCCAACGTGTTTAGTGACGCATGATGTGAATAAATGTGTCATGTTTTCCGCTGATCAAGTTGTCCTCTTTTGAAGACTTGGAGAAAGGTGCCGAAAGCGGAAACATTCTCCGTAACGTTTTTGCCTAAACAGTTGGTCTGGTGTGCACCAATCACTGATCGTTGTGTGTGCTTACATTTCATTCTTGAAGCCTAATTACTGCCATAGCTTTTTCTTGTTTTTTTGCCACGAAATTTATTAATAAAGCAATAACCTACACAAAACATGCTTCTAAAATAAATATTGGGTTTTTTTGCAGTTAAGGCTCTGTGAAGTTCTACGTCTTTTTTTCTTCATATTTTTCAGCAGTTCTAGATGTTTCGCAAAATTAGCGAAATTGAACATTGATGAAGTCTTCTTCGGTTAACCGAAGGATAAAAAAAAAGGACACATAAAATTGTATGGTTTTGCTGACACGTTACGACGGTGGTAGACTTTTCAATAACCGGGCCGGTCACGTTTAATGAAAAGCGCAACAACAACGATACTTCACATCAGAGCAAGAACAGCCCTCAGATACTTTGGTTCCCAGTCCCCCAAATCAAATCTTTTTTCCCGCCCGGTCGCGGGACATTAAAGGTTCTCGCCTCCTCCCGCTCTTGGGCGGCCAATCAATCATTTTAAGATCTATCGGAGTCACGGGGTGTCCACCGTCCAATTGTCCACTGGGGGCCACCCAACGCGCTCATTAGTACGGATTATATTTCCAACGGACACGGGGTGACACGCCCGTAACTTCGGCAGTACAAACCGCCCGAGCCTACTCGGCGCCACGCCAAGCCTATTCACGAAAACTATCTGCACAACTTGGTAGTTTCGCAATCCTATAAGCCGTTCACCCCAAACTTGAGACTGTGGTGGAAGCTACGTCCTACGCCTCTCTTTCGCCACATCATCACGCTCCCGCTCATACCCACGCAGAGAGCCGGATCAGGTGATAAGAAGGA